>PYHX02000158.1:34301575-34335501 GCA_004302925.2 Cochliomyia hominivorax
GATTTATCTCATAAGTTCCTGGTTGCTCAAAATTTAAGAGGTCTAAGCAGAGCATGGGATACTGGAGTTAAGTTTTCTAAACAATATTTATGCTGAATATATATGACAAACTTACGCAACTTCTGGTCAAAGATTTTACCTTGCGGATGCTTGAGAAATGCTAAAAGTATTTAAGGCCAAAAGTAATTAGAATTCACCAACTATATCAATACCGAAATTTACGTCAAGAAATGTTTACACAAGAGGCTGTTTAAATTCATAAAACTTCATAATAAGTTCACTTAATTTTGGCCTGATTTAGTATCTCCTAACTATGGTCAACAAAGCCTTAAGTGGTACAATTATGTGGTATTTGTACAAGGCAGAAAATACTTCTAACTGCCCCGATCTAAGGCCTTTGGAGAGATATAGGGTTCTTCCAAAAAAGTATTGAAAGAGTAAATTCCTCTAACTATCCGGAGCTAAGGCCAATAGAGTGATATAGGATTCTTGTAAAAAAAAAAGAGAATTTAAAAGCACAAAAAAGTTGTTTAAAAGGTGTAATTGATTTTAAACGGAGATTGACTGTTCGAGTGAAGTGACAGAAAGCACTTTAGAAACGTTTAATGGAAGGTTTCGAAAAGGTTAAAAATTACATCAATAAAATTAAATCTATAAAAATATTGTTTCTTTATTTGTAAGAAAAATTCCAAACCAAATTAAAAAATAAAACTGTTAGTGGCTGCGGTGTTTATTAAATATATGTATTTGTATGTATGTTATGATTTTCGATCTCAGTCCAAACCCATGGGAAAATCTTCAATAAATTAAAAAAGTGTGTATATATAACCTTATTATAGTGAAAACCCTTTTTTCGATATAAAATGAAAATAAATATTATGGAAAATATACTTTTGTTAAAAAGCAGGCAGAAATAGATATTTTTGAGAGACGACAGTGGATAATATGTACAAAATTCAATAAAATATCTAAAAAATTGCAACCTGTAGAGTGTTGACAACCTTTAAAGTAATAACCAGTCAGACAGACGGAACGAACTACAAACTTAATCATAAATGAGAATTATACAAGGGTCATTCTTTAATTTTTCGTGGCTGTCATCACATCCACCAATGTAATATCACATAATGGGCTTGGCCAACTATAACTTGTTTTTTATTTCAATACCCGAGATAACCATGCACCCTTCGTCACCAAATTAAACATTTTTACTGTTCCAATTGAGTGGAAAGTTCATTAAAAATATTGGTAGTTTAAAAGAATTTTTTCCAAGAAGCGTTTTGGGACTATGCACAGTGATTCATTCCATGCTGGACTTCTAAAAATTGCCACATAGGAATATGGTGAAATAATTAAAAAAATAAGATTTGAAAAATCGGTTCAAGGATTCAAGGAACCTAAAACTAAAGCTTGAATATTTTTCAAAGTTTCGACACTGGTTTTACATGTCAGCAGATAATTTTTATATCATGAATAATTTTGCCAAATTTTGTTAAATATAATTACAAGATTTTAATATTAATAATACATGCGTATACTTGATATAATTTACTAATTCAACTCATACGCTCTCATGTTTCTTAACATATTTTTAGAGACATTGTTTTGAATTGAAATAGTTGTATTAATCACCAAAATAAATTTCATTTTCATTTCAAGTTTGAGTTTTGTCTGTGAAATGAATCACTGTGCCTGTGGAATATTCACAAATGTAATAGAAAATGTCCTTGCAGATCTATAGATTTTGAAATCTAAAATTTTAAAACACCAATATTTATAATTTTGCTGATTATAATTATTGCATCGCTTTTACTTAAAAAAATTTTTCCGGAATCTAATAATTGTCGGAATCAGATAAAGTGGTTCTTGTATTAATATATATATATATATTTTCTGAATATGTTTTCATAACTTATTATTCCCAAGTATTTAATACAATCTTTTATAATTATATGTTTTAAGTTGTTTTTATGGAAACCTGTTTTTAATGGTTAATTATTTTTATCACTGATTTTTATTACTAAAACACATTTTAATTATACATGTTCAACTAACTATTTCATAAATGGTTCAATTAAAATTATTATCGTTTTAGACGTAACAATCATAAATAAAAAACAAAACAGGCGCAGGTGTTCCAAACACCCCCAATAATAATTCAGAAATTCTAGATTTACTTTTATCTTATATTAACTATAATATAAATTTATACAATTAAATAAAATTATAATAATAAACATATACTAAGGAGTGAAATTGAAAACTCTTAACACACGGTTTTCGTTAAATCTTTCAACCCAATTATATTTTTTATACCCAATTGGTGGTGAGTGGTGATAAGAATAACTGTTCGAACCTGCTTTATTGGTTCAATAGCGAAAAGTTGTTTTTCATTATCGTACAAAAACGTTATCAACATTGGACCAACAGAAAAAATGTTGTAGGTTGAAATATGCAAACTTTTGATACAACCTAAAGCCAGTGCGTCATATAGGTCGCAATTTTAAAGATAATTTTTTTGCAATGATACAATAATAAACCCAAAGAAACTAGATTATGACGGGGTCATTTTTTGGCCTAGCTCCCATGTAAAGCCGCTATGGGATGTATAGCTTATAAAATTCTTAAATATAAACCGATTTTATTGAAATTCGCCACATCCTGCATATATGTTATTAATTTGAAAATAATCGGTCCATAAATTGCTATAGCTCCCATATATTGATCCTTCTGAAAATAGCAAATTCAATAAAAATTGACACAATATTTTTTCTAACCATTTTGAATATATATTTTAAATTTGAACAATCTTAGTCCATATTTTACTGTAGCTACCATATCAGGTTCCTTTCCGATAACAGTTTTGAACTCATAAAACTTGTTTATATATACCAATTCTGTTGAAATTCGGCACAATTATTTTTCTAGTTACCTTTATCATAAATTATTGATTAGGGCAATCTTGGTCCATTGTTCGGCATAGCTGACAAGCCCTCGAGTAATACAGAAACATTAATGTTTCATTTGTAGTAAGAATGGCAAATCCTCCAAACTGCCATTAAAAAGATATTGGGCTATTGTTAAAAAGGGAAAGAAGAGCACAAGTCTGATAGTTTTATAACGGAGATGGACTACTTGTTCCAGCAAAGTGACCTTAAGCACTATAAAGACGTTAATGGAAGTGTTTCCGATAAAGGTTCAAAATTTTATCACAGGAGATGAAAACTGCAAAAATGTATGTTTCATTTCAATTAAATAAATGAAATGTTAAGAATTTTTTGATCTCACTTCTTAAAGTGTTTCAGTTTGTTTTTTTTAGAAAATTATGTAATTAAAATTCTCGACTCTTTTAATTTTTAATTATTTTAAATTAAATTCAATTTGTATCCAACTAAAGTATAAAAGAAATTATAATTGTTTTGACTTCATGGGTGTTAGGCAAAATATTTACTTAATTTTGGAATTTTTCTTATTAAACAAGTTGTACGCAAAAGGGTCCGTTAGTTTATGTTCTTTATTAGAACTTTTAAATTAGGATATTTCCTACTCCAATTACAAGCGCCCCACCTTTTTTATCTAATTTGCCATTTAGAAAATCAAAATTGAACAAGTATAAATGCTATATTCGACTATGTCGAATCTTCAATACCCTCCACAACAAATACGTGTGAAGCAAGTATGTTATGTTTCATACATACATACTCACACATACACTCACAGACATACACAATATACATAAGTTTATCTTAAATAAAAGACAGGAACACTAAATGAATCACAAAATTAGTAATAGTTTTACTATAACTTTTTTTACTGAGCCGATTTTGATAATTTGAAAATGACAATGAAGTACATAAAACTTAATATTATGGAAAAACTTCATTTGAAATTGACAATTTAACGAATGTTTTTGCTTTTACTTAGAGGTTGTCTCAGATGTTGGAATATATCTTTTAATATATTAAACCGCTATCGCTGGTCTTAAATAGGAAACTTTTTAGGAAAATAATTAACAATCAGGTTAAACTCCAATGAGCTCCGTCTAATATTGTGGATATCAGCGTGCCACCAACAAACAGACATACAAAAAGACGGACACACAGGCAGACAGAGAGACGGACATAGCTCAATCGAATCAGATTTTGATTTTATACAAAAATATGTATACATTAAGAAGTCTGAAATGGTTCCCTTTTGGCGTTACACACGGAATGACAAAGTTAATATACCCTCTTCACCTGTGGTGGTGGATTGTTAATTGTAGCATTTCACAATTATTTATCAGTTGTGAAAAATACATGCAAAATTATATAAATTAAAAATAATCAATTGTCAAATCAATAACTTTAAATTGATTCTTAAATGAAAAAATGTGCTTATTTTCGCTGTTTTTGCAATACCACACCTAAAAACAGTACATTATTCATTAATTGTCTTCATAATTAAATTGTATTGATAATTCAATATAAATAAAAATAATTAATGATGTAATTAAGGTTTTAATTGAAGGTCAATAATATGAAGGAAAAATATTGAAAATATGATAAAGTGAAAGATTAAGATTTATAAAAAAAACATTGATAACTATAATAAAATCTGAATATAATAAAGAAAGTTCATCAACAATCCATCATCATAGTAAATGATAATAAAAATTTTATAAATAAAGATCTTCAAATATGTGTATTTCTCTAGTGATAGCAATTGATGTAAAGAACTTATGAATCTCTTATCACAAAGTATTTTTATTTTTTTATTTTTTTTAGTCCATCAAGAGCACCTTATTTCACGTAAAGTATGAAACTGACCAATAATAATGGTTATTGGGCAGACATAAAATTTTTTATATCCTCCACCACCACAAGTTGTGACAGATATATTAAATTTGCCATTCCATGTGCAACTCCAAGGAGGAATTATCTCAAATACTACTATGTAGTATATTCTTGCAGCAAATCAAAATTTGATTCGATTTAGCTATGTCCGCCTGTCTATCTGTCCGTCTGTCTGTCTATTTTTGGCACACTCACATCTACAATAATTGACGGAGCTCAATGAAGTTTAAGCTGAGTATTTGTTATAGTCCTGAAAAGTTTCCTATTTAAAATCAGCAAAATCGATTTTAAATAATAAAAAATACAGACAAATATCAGAGTCAACCTCTAAATTCAGGGGAAAACTTTCGTAAAATTTTTAATTATAAGTCAAAATATTATCAATATAAATAATTTGATGACTCATTAAGCGTTCTTGTGATGTCTTTAAGAGAAACGTTTATATATTGTGTCTTGTTGTGAGTTTGTATGCATGTGTGTGAATTTACTTCAAATGCATTTGTGGTGGAGGGTATTAAAGATTCTGCAAAGCCTTTTTAGAACACTGTTTTCAAGCTTATCACCCCAAAAATATATTGAGTGAAATTGCAATATTGATAAGATCATAAAGTAAAATATGACTTTGGGAAGATCACCTGGATATGATACAATTTCATGTTCAATTATCAATAATCTACCGCACTTGCCTGTTCTATTCCGCTGTATTTAAGGATTGGGGACTTTCCAAATAATTTGAAAATCTCTCAAATTATAATGATCTTGAAACCAGTAATGGACTTTAATTTGGTGTCATCATATAGTTATTAGACTATGAATCTGGTTGGGTCATTTTCTTTTTTATGAACATCCACCAAATCCGAATTATTAAAAAAAATACAGAGTGAAAATTTAGAAAATGTTATATATTTTGTTGTTGTAGTTTTCTCTATAAAATATTTTTTTTAAATAATTTTTTGTCTTAAATATCAGTTAATACAAAACAATAAAATCAAAACATACAAATCGATTGCAAGTGGAACCTGAAGTACATACAACTCTATTTTTAATTGAAATCAACCACAATCAGATCGTTTGAATTTGTTTACAGCAGATTTTATCATTAAAAGTGCAAAACACGTACAAGTTGCAGGTATCTCTGCAAAATTTCATGCAGGTGTCAGTAATTATTATAATGTTTCTTTTATTTTTTCCTTTTCATTTGATTTCCTTTATAAACAAATTAACTGCGTGCATTTGTTTGATCTATCAAAATATTTAATTAAATAAAAAGAAAAATTATTTTACAAAAAGAAAAATAATTGAAAATAATAATAAAAACACCGTAATTTAATTTACATTTAAAATGGATCTCATAATTGTAACCATTTTTGTAATACAATTTAAATGATTATTATATAATAATAAATGAATAAATAAATAAATAATTTAATTATTAAAACTAAAGAACAATAAATTATGATATAGAGCCTAATTAAGTGCTGCAGGTATTAACTATTAACATAAATTAACTATGAATAATGAATTATAACAGATAAATTAACTAATTAATTCAATTATTCAATTCATTTGATTCCATATAAAGAAGAACTAAATCCAATAGATTTTGTATTTTTTTTTTCAATTGGTAACAATTTGAATTACATTTGTTTTTCGATTTGAAATAAAAAATTATCTTTAAACTGAGACCGAAAAATTCTTAACATACGTTTTCCATTAAAATTTTTCACCCACCCATTTTACCGTCGTACTTTGCTGCATAAAAATTCTCCTCAATACCAGGCATCGAAAGAAACATGGCGTGTATTAAATAATACCATACAACAGGGATCCCCTGACCCTGTCCGTTCTGGAATTTTCATAGGAGAGTGAAAAAATGTAGAAAAATTTCGATAATAAATTATTGGTATATAAAAGGGCGGTTATCTTCTTTTTGTATGGGATACATCTTTCCTATTGTTTCTACAAGTGATTTAAACCATATTTAAAAATTCTGACTTTTATAGTTCTTCAGATATCCGATAGCCGATATAGTCCTATCCTTCCTTATTTTCTGCCAGTAAAACAGACCCTTGAGAAAGTGATTGAGGTTCTGAGAATATTCCATAATGGTCCTATTGAAACAAACAAATACAGATTCATGTTTCAAAGCATACAAGGCCCAAAAAACTCCTGATAATGCTACTAATAATTTAAAGGCCAAAATAGAGCAGGGAAATTTAAACTAAGTTTACTTAACAAATTATTTTTGCTGCATAATGCATGGCGAAATGTATACTCTGGCATATTTTTTGCGTCCTCCCGGTCAAAAATTTGATGTTGCCAAAACAGATGAGAAATATTAAGAAAAAGTTGAGGACCCAAAAGAGATACGAATGTCCCAAAAAGTTTTTCGTATGACAAGTAATACGTATTTGCGGCAAAAAAGTCAATTATTTGTTATAACGAACTCTTTTAAACACCGAATCAAGGAATGTACACAAAACAGGCCACTTCCATTCATAAGACTTCATAATGTTTCCACATATTTTTGGCCGGACTTGGCTAATCACAAATTTAAACAAACCCTTGAATGATACAAGAACAATATTGTATTATTGGTAACAAGAGAGGCAAATCCTTCTAACTGAGGCCAATGTAGAGTTGTTGGGCTCATGTAAAAATAGAGTTGAAATGCACAAAATAGATGATTATAGAGTTTGTTTGAATCTTAATGGAGATGGACTCTACACCACATTGTTGGATATAAGTGAGAGCTACCAAAACTAACACTCATATAAATGCTTTCTAAAAGGATTTTTCTGTGGGCTTTATATGGAAGCTATAAGAAACTATAGTCCGACCCTCATAAAATTTCGCACATAGATTTATGCTTATGTTTGATCTAGTTTGACTAAATTTCAATGAGATATTTGGAAACTGAGTTGTAAGGGACCTATGAAACATGATGTACTAATCCTTGTATGATTTTTCACATGATTTTAGAATATCATAAGACTATTTGGCAAATTTCATTAATATCGCTTTATATTTAGGACTTTTGTGAACTTAAACCTCATGTCGGGTGGAACATTTTTATGGTGACGATATGAAATAATAAGTCTGTCAACACAAATTTCAACATTAAGTTATCTTTAAAATTGAGGTCTGAATTTTGTTCACAATGTTTGCATAAATAGCCAGATGGTAGGACGAACAGACGGTCAATGGACTAAGAATTGAAAGTGGTTGTAATAAAATGTTTTCTGCCCGTTGAAATTATTGTACAGCGCATAACATCCAAATCATGGCGGTGTAGGGTATAAAAATTAAAACTTTAAGTTTAGAGGTTTAGTTTTTATTTACATATATGTATGTTAAGAATTTTTCGATCTCACTCCTTAAACCAATTTGTATTAAACAAGTGTTTAAATATAATTTATTAAATTTACCACTTATGAAAATATAAAAAAGCAGCCTTTTAGTTGTTCTAATTTTAATTAGTCATTATAGCGTTCAGTTATTAATTTAATCAAAATGATCAATGATTTTTATCAGTTTAAGTGTAACAAGTTTTTTTTCTTTTTTAAACTTGAAAGCAAGTGTTTTAAAAAACCCTCTGACAAATGTTTGTTGCCTTAAGATTTAATATTCATGAATTCATAAATTTTAATCCATGTTAAATTGTTTCTAATACAGTGATTGATAACAATTTAATCAGGGTAGATAATTACTCTTAGTTACGGTTAGATTGTTGATTACATATTAATGATTGCAATTGGTTAAAATTTGTAACAATGTTTATGAAATAAAATTGTTAAATTACATTAACATAATCCTAGATAAATTAAGATTTTATTATTTATGAATTTCTGTAACTTTAAGCCAAATTAGATTTGGATAAAAGTTTAAAAAAATCGGCTTAATTTTTTAAATCATAAAGCCGGAATTTAAACAAGTTAGAATGCTATATTCGGCGATGTCGAATTCATCACTACCATTAAGCAAAAATTAGCATTAGTTGAAGATATTGCACCAAAAACTTATTCATTCATCAGCTTTCGGAAAGAGGCCCCACAGTGAAATATGGCAATATATTCTTGAAATTACCTATAAATATTGGTTCAGAGCTATGGATATTATTGGCCCATTTTATTCAAAAAAATAATGTTGAAGGAAGAATTTTCCCATGAGAGACAATATTCAAGAAATTAAATACATAAATTGAAGAGAATTAGCTTGTTTTCATGGAATTTGTTCATACGGGATGTGGGAAGGAGTGATGACCAAATGTTGCTTGATAATCGTCAAATAAGTTTTATTTGTTAAAGAGAGTTTAAAAAGTGGATCAAATTTAAAACCATTTTCAAGGAAGTGACATTATATGGCAGCTACAGCAAAATTTGGAACGATATTGATTAGATTTATAACTTATATTCAAGACAGTTATATAAATAGTTGTGCCGATTTTCAATAGAACTTTATTTTAGTTTACTAGTTTTATAAGCTCAAAACTATTTTCCGGGAAGGGGCCTAATATGAGAGCTACAGCAAAACATGCACTCAGTTTGTTCAAATTAATAACATACAGTTTAAAAAATCTATGTACAGAGTTTCAATGGAATTGGTCTTTATTCAAGTCTTTTATAATCTCAAACCCGTTTTCGGGGAGGGGACGTTATATGGAAGCTATAGAAAAACATGAAACATATAGTCATGATTATAAGAAAATAAATTGTGCCACATTTCAATAGAATTGGTTCATATTTAACAGTTTTATAAGCTATAAACTATATAACGAGAAGGGACCTAATATGGGGGCTAAGTCAAATAATGACTTAGTTTCTTTAGGTTTATTATTATATTAGAGTTAATATATGTGGCAAATTTTATACAATTACGCATATGGCACACAGATATTAGGGTGTATCAAAATTGTGCATATTTCAGCCTATAACTTTTTTCTATTGTTCCCATATTGATGATTTTTTATACAATGATGAAAAATATAAAATTGTATGTTATAGTTATATTTTTGTTTAAATCCAGTTACCTTTTATTGGGAAAATTAGAAAAGTTCATTTTCAGAATTAAGAGACGGACACAGCCCACGCTCAGATTTTGGAAGCTATAAAAAAGTTATATTTTTATTCATATCTTCATGTGTTCTGAAATTATTAGCAAAAAAATGCACCTTAATATTGGTAGAAAATCGTAAAACCATTTCTGGAATTTCTATACCCTTTACCACCACAAGTGCTGAAGAAGATATATTAAATTTGTCATGCCGTATGTAACGCTAAGAAGAAGTCATCTAAGATTCCAGAATGTATATATATATTCTTGCATGAATGAAACATTATTAATTTGTTTTTTAGGCATTTATGGTGGAAGGTATTTAAGATTCGGCGTAGTCGAATAAAGAATTCTAACATGTTTTTTTAATTTCTGGAAGTTTTTTTTGGGATTTTAAATGTTCATATGACTTTAGGTTTCTAAATGAAACACTGTGCAGTATTTCTCACCTACCTATCTGACACTTATACATAAATTCTGACGATATTATGAGGATGGATGGACATACAAAAAAATATTACTGTTTATATACTCTCCACCATTACAAGTGGTGATGAAGATATATCCACTTTGTGATTCCAAATCGCCTGCTGTTATCACGCTCACATCCATAACAATTTATGAAATCGTTTTAATGAAATGGATTCAGTAGAAAAAAGGTTATAGTCCAATATATGAGAGACCTCCCAAAACTGGAAAATCTGAATATCAATTCAATATTCAATTGTCCCACGTAATTTGACACAAGAACAGTGAATTGACCACACATTATGGCAGACTACCAAATTTTCAGATAGGGCACGGTGAAGTAATTTCAGATCTCATAACTTTGAAACTTTTAAAGTTAATTTCTTGAAATTTAGTACATTTTATAAAGCCTTAATAATGAAATATGAAAGACATACAAAGTTCTTAATAGGAAACTGTAGGTAAATATTCTCCTTACAAACGAAATTTTGCATATAGTTTATCCCGAAAACTATTAGAGATAATGTAGTAAGATTTAGGACATGAATAAAGTCATTAAAACATAAAGGCTTTATGTGAATGGTGAAGGGTATTTACAATTCGGCACATTTAAATTTACAATTCTTACTTTTTTATGAATAAAATTTCATTTAAAAAATTAAAAGCATGATCCGAATAAAATTGTCTTTCAAGTCCTTTGTTTTATTAAAAAATGTAGGCGTATAAGTAATATAATATTATTATATTCATTATATGACTACATAAACAACTCAATGAGTACTTTGTAATATTAATAATTTTTAATCCTTAAATAGAAAATTTCGTATGACTATGTTAGACATTTGTTTTGGGGTGTATCAAAATTTTGAATGCATTAGCAGCTTCCCGATTTCAGTAGTTTTTGGTATAATTACAATGTTATAAATATATAAAGTTCAATTCTATGTCAAATTACGTTTTATTGAAAAATTTTGAATAATTTTTTGGCGGATGCTTGGACAGGAAACTTAAAACTGTTTGGGACAATAACAAATACCAATTCCGAAATTTATATGAAAACAACAGTGAAATAACATACTTTTGCAATTATCTTCGATTTTATTGAAAACAGTTGTGTTAAGAACGAATTGGCATGATACTTTTCATTTAGTAGATTTTTCATTTAAAAGAGTTTAAAGAAATAATTGTATCAAATGAAAAAAAAATAAAGTTTAAGAGTCATATAAGCTTACAATTCCTTTCCGGAAAAGAAACCGAAAATTTAATAACACATGTTATTATTACCTTTTTTCGGGGAAGGGACCTCAAATGATTAAAAAAAAAAATATAAATTTAAAATTTAATAAAATTTAAGAAAATTATTTTCCAAATTGCGACCTTTATGACACTCTGTTTTGGAGTCTATCAAAATGTTTTGCATATTTATTCCTTAATGTCCATAAATTTGAGACGAACAGAAAAGTATTTATGCTACCAATTTTAAATACACTGTTCGATTTAGAATCAGAAATGTTTCAGACAAACGGAAATGACTAAATCAACGTAGATTTTTTAGGATTTTTTATGGGTTTAAAAATGTTTGTTTTCTTCATGATACACACAGAATGACAAACTTGATGTACCCTTTTGCCAATAAACGTATTTATGGGAATAAAAATTTAATTTTTTATTATATCGCAAAAATGTCTGTAATCCTATAATTATTGTAATAATAATAATAACAATATAGAAGCGATAATCCAAAGGTGTTAACAATTATCTTAGCCATGATATACAGTGAGCCACAATTGAATACCAGCGGAAATATTAAGAATCAATTTGCACCTCAAAACATATTTACTTTGAATAAAATCCGTAAATAACAATTAACATCTGTAAGAATTAATAAAAGTTGGCAATTAAATTAAATATTTCTTTCTATTTTGTTACAAAAAACAATAATAATAATAATAATGAACAACAATTATGATTATGAAGGTTATTAAAACATTGTTGAAGAAAATATGAACTCTGTTGGGAGTTTTTGTAATAACAATAAATTCTATATGTAAGTAAATGTAACTAAAAATGTATTAAATGTAGTTGTAGGTAAATTTCAATCTAAATCTCTGCTTTTGTTTTTGTTGTTTTCTTAATAGTTTTTTTTTTTTTTGGTGTGGCCAAAATGTTAGCAAGTGTAATTGCCACACACTGTAAGAGCTTCAATTCAGTATTAACTTGAATTGTTTCAGTTTTGTATAAAAGTTGATACAATTTTGTTAATCAAATCAGAATCAACTCAAAAAGCGTTCATTGAACACAACATTGTGATCACTGCCAAAAAAGTTTCTCTTCACTACTTCTATTTCCTTCAATCCTCACAAAACAACATGAAGGTAAATTTTGGAATATTGGAAGTAATTAAAAGGATATAAATTACTTTCTATTCTATAAAACTTCAAATAATAAAAAAGCTTTTAAAATAAACAAAATTCTAAAGCTTTTGTTTTTTTAATTCTTATAAAATTTTAATTATTTCATCTCATTTCTTTCCCAGTTCGTATTTGCCGTAGTCTTGTTGGTCCTTGCCGTTGGTGTGCAATCATCTTTGGTTGGTCTTGGTCCTTGGGGTTTACCCTGGGGTGGTGCCGCTATTGATCACAGTGCCTGGGGTGGTCCTTTGGTAGCTCCTTTGGCCGGTCATGGTTTATGGGGTGGTGTTCCCGGTATTGCTTTAGCTCAAGGACCTGCTCTTGGTCATGCTGGTCTTGGCCTTGGCCTTGGCGTTGCTCATGGTGGTCCCGGTGTTTATGTTGCCAAGACACGTGGTGCTGTCCATACAGCTCCTTTGGCTGGTCATCTTGCTTCCGCCACTGCCGTGAATGTTGCTCCAGCTCCTGGTACTCATTAAATTATCAACGATCCCTAGATAGACATATGAAATACTCTACAGTCTTTAACGTCATTAGTACCAAATTGCTAAAATCACCAGCCGACTACTTATTTACTATAGCACACACTCTAAATCTCTAGCTTCAATATCCCATTTCTTCCCCAAGCAAATATTCCCATAAACCTGTTAACAAATCGTTTGGAGTCATAGTCCAACAACAATCACTGGCACATTTTCAACAACATTACGCGTCATTATTTGATAATCTGAACTTTTTGTTATCTTTCTTTTTCTATCTTCTGTAACTGTCTATATATCTTTCTTACTCTTTAACTGTAAATATTGTAAACAACATAAAAAATATATATAAAAAAATCATACAAAAAAATATATCATTCATGGATCCACAAACGATCAGAATTTTACATACAAATAAAATGTGTAAAGTTAAATAAAAATATTTTATGTTTTATTGTTTATGGAAATAAAGTTCATTTTGAATTAGAAAGACGTTCCAAAGGAACACTTTCACAGGAATGTGTCAATGAACTTTTAAATCAACGAACTGAAAGTTTTCAAATTTGTTAAGATTTTTATTTAACTATTTTATTATTTAATTTTGTCAGTAAGTTTATTTTGTTTAATACATTCTTGCATCTAATCAAAATCTGAGTCGATTTATCTACATTCGTCTGTTTGTGTGTCATTTCGCCTGCCTGTCTGTCTGTTATTAGCACGCTCACATCCATAAAAAATGACTGGTCTTAATAAAATTTGGCCTAAGTATTTGTTATAGTCCTGAGTAGTTTCCGATTTAAAAAGAGCCATAATATTAAGTTATATGTACGTCATTACCATTTCAAAACTTATTAAAATCAGTTCAGTAGAAAAAAGTTGTAGCCAGTAATATAACAAATTTTACGACACATTAAATATTTCTGTTGTATTCAGCTATGCCGAATCTTCAATACCCTCCACCACAAATGTACATGTACATCATACGCACATACGCACTCACATATACACTCACAAACGTTTAAAATATGTATTTCTTACATAACAAAGAAATCTTAATAAATCATAAAATTAGTTTTATTTTTGGCTATAACTTTTTTCTACTGAACCGATTTTGATGATTTTTAGAATAGCATACATATAGAAAATATTTTTGATATTATGATAATTTATTTTTATTAATTTTATTCTAATTTGTTAATTTATAATTGATAAATTTGCGAAAATACTTCGCTTTAGAGGTTGTCTCAGCTATCGGTCTATATCTCTTAACATACTGAACCAATTTTGCTGGTTTTAAACAGAAAATTTCACAGGACTATAGTAAATACTCAGGCCAAATTTCATTGAGCTCTGTCACTTATTGCGAATGTGAGCGTACGAACAACAGACAGACGAATGGACATTCAGACGTACATAACTAAATCGACTCAGATTTCGATGTGATGCAAGAATATATATTTTATAGGGTCCAAGATGATTCCTTCTTAGCGTACACACATAATTACAAAGTTAGTATACTTTCTTCACCACTTGTGGTGGGGGAGGTTAAAAAATCTGTACAAAATATAACGTACATTTTATATATTATTAATCCCATAGTGAAGGCTATTAAGGTTTCGGCCCTGCAAAATATAACATTTTTACTTGTTATCTGTAAAATCTCAATGGATATAGATTTTTCCATATGAGATTAACACATAGTATGGTAAAATACCTAATAACCCGGTCAAAAAGAAAATCCGAATCCGATTGTTGTAATCCGTTAGTGATTTCGCCTTACTCGCATGCAAATTCCCATTAAAATTGTTCTTATTTACGAAGAAAAATGCAAATTTTTGTTATAATTATGATAAAATTTTTCACGATTTATTTTCAAGTTATCTGAAATCACAGAGTTAAATTTGGTGAAATTTGAACAAATTTAGACTTAATCCCTACATAAAATCGCCTTCTAAAGGCAAATTTAACTTTCATAATTATTCTGAACACACGAGTGATTTACAAAGTTTAATTAAAATCGGCCATAAATTTCCAATGGGTTCCATATAAGGCCCCTTAAGAACATTAGTTGAACTTTTACATTATAAATCTTTTCTGTTGTGATTTACGAAATGAATGTGTTTTACATAAAGTTTGAATTATTCTATGAAAAATACCAATAAAACAAAATTGACATTCTCGTCTTTGGCGGCATCTCAAAGCTACAAATATCGACCTGTGATCTCGAGATTCACTATATAATGCATCTCATGCAAAATGCAAAAAAGGAAGTTTACCGCAGCAATTCACAATGAGAAATTATGACTGGAATACAATATGACACATGTCTTACCATATCCTGTGTCTACTCCAAACCTAAACCCTATATAGCACTTGTGTGAATAATTGGAACGAAGAGTGCGAACGCGTAAAATATCAAGCAAAAGTGGTTTGAAAGTAACAGTCAAGTGCGAAATTTTCGGTACATAATATAATAATCCCCCTAAAAAATCCTTCTAAAATGCAAAAATTCTACATAAATGTTTTTACCATATTCTGCACTTTTAAGCATAAATTAGAAAATAAATTTATACGAGCGTCGTTCATTTGTTTTTGATAGCTACGATTTTAAGCGACATTGTGGTTAGGATTTTAATTAGTCCGACTTTTGCTTGTTAATATTAAAGATTTGAGTTTTAATAGTGGATTCTTAAATTTTAAATAGAACATTTTAACTAAATTTAGTTCCAAAATTTCGTGGAATTCAAATAAACAAATTCATGTTCTTTATTTCAGTGAGAGATTGTAAATAATCTTTAGAAAGAATAATATAAATCGAATGGGAATAAAACCAATTATATATATAATTATAAAAAAATTATATATATATAATTTGTATAATTAATACTGAAAATTTTCTTGGAATGACAAAACTACTGTCTTCTCTATTACTATGTATTTAATGTACCCGAAAGTAAAATTAGCTATAAAGAGTTCCGAGAGGACCAAAGGGAGAAATACCACGCATCCAAAGCAAATATCTTAAGAACTATAAAAGCGAGAGTGCCCAAATTTGGCTTCCTTAATAAACTGTTTTACTGGACAACACGCAGGACAGATAGGAACAGGTGAGGGGTATCTCATTCATAAAGAAATATAGATTTTTGAATATCTAAATGGCTCTCATATGTGTTCCCAAATTATTCCTTAAGGAATTGTTTTATTTCACAAAAGTTGGACGGAGGACATGTATTTCTTATACAATGCAAATATTGATTATAGAATACTTAAAGAGCTATAACATTGAGATTCTTAAAATTTTGCCGTAATTATGCTACTGTGAGATATTTTCACTGAAAAAAATAGGGCTGATAGGATCTGAGGCGGTGGTATCCCCATACAAAACAAATTTAAATTACTAATAATCTATTTAAATCGTACGATAATACAAAACGGGCTATTTTTATGGCGTTAAAAATTTGTTTTGTCAAAACAAAGTTTGCCGAGTCTGCTAGTACGGATATAAATTATAACTTTAATAAAACAAACATTTTATTATTTTAAATTTTACATTAAAATGCTTTCTGTAATAATTATTTTATCATTAATTCAGTATTTTCCCACATTCGAAAGCTCCACAAAATTTTAATGTTTCATAAATTACTAATTAAAGTTTTGTTCTTAAGTCTTTTGTTTTATTAACATTTGTCAGTTCACTTTTGAATAAACATTAGTTAGTTCATTTATAATTAAGTCAACACTTTTATTACTTTTTAAATTAAGTCAAGCAATTTAAAAAATAATAAATAATGCAAGAAATTATTTCAATATATTTTTTTCTAAGTTACAGTTCATTAATTTTGTTACTTTGAAATGATAAAAAATATTAAAAAATATTAAATGTGAAAAAATATAAATAAATATTTAAGATATTTTATGGATATTTTATAGTTTTTCTTTTTTTTTTTTGGTTTATAGTCAAAGATGCATTGAACTTAATATTGATATTTTAAAAATATATCGAATAGTTTTACACCTCAATAGCAACTGGTGAAAAAATAACTGATTTTATTATAGAAAAATGTCCCTTCAAATTTTTTAACTTTCAATATTGCAGTGGATTTCAAATAAATTATATTCGATTTTTTATTATTTTGGAATAAAGTTAATTTAATAATTTAATTTTCAATATCTCAAGTAGATCGCTCATAAATATTCTTCTGGAATGAGTTTTTAGCTGATAAAATATATAGATATAAAGATATTTAAAATATATTTGAATAAAATAAACGATGTATTTTTATTATTTTAAATAGATCAGTTCACAATATCCATTGCTCTCAATCAGGCTCAATGCCGATAATCATTTTACTAATAAACAGGCAAGAATGCTATATTCGACAGTGCCGAATTTTAAATACCCTCCTCCGCTTTATTGATGACAATTATCTAGTTGTCTGATATTTGATAGAATTTTATTCCAGAAAGTGGAATTATAAAGGAGTTATAAGCAAATATGGCCGATGATTGTTAAATTAGTTTCATATTTAATGGACAGTTTTAAAAAATGTTTATTCATGTAATAGTTTTATAAGCTTAAACCGTTTTCGGAAAGGGGCATTATGTGGGAACTATAGCAAAATGTTTACCGTTATTGGTTAGAGTAATAACATATATTCAACAGAATTGGTAATTTTTTACTTGTTTTATAAGTTCAATAATAAAGTCTTGTATGGGAGCTATAGCAATATGTGGACCGAGATTGATATTAAATATTAAATACAGTTAGAAAAGTAATTGTCCCGAATTTCAATAGAATTGATCTTTATTTACCAGTTTTATAAACTCAAAACTGTTATCGGGGAAAGGGCCTTATAAGGGAGTTACGAAAATATATGTGGACCGAGATTATTCATATAAATAATATACATTAAGGAAAGTTAGAAAAATCGTTATGCCGCCCAAATGGAAACGATCTTTTTTTAAGTATTTTAAAAATTCAAATCAGTTTATCCACATTATATGGGAGTTATATCAAAATATGGACCAAATTTCAATAGAACTAGTATATGACAAATTTCAATGTATATGGCTGATGAACCGATAAAGCTGGTTTAAATAGAAAAATTTTTAAGGACGATAACAAATAATGTGGCCGAATTTTAATGAACTCTAACAATTATTCTAGGCATGGAAATGTTTCCTACAGACTGGCTGACAGACATCGACTCAGATTTTGATTTGGTGTTAGAATATATATTTTACGGGGTCTGAGATGATTTCTTGTTCGTGTTACACACGGAATGACAAAGTATATGAAATAAGATTTCGTATGTCTACAAATTATACATCTTGAAAATGCGATAACATTTTTTAGAGGATCGGCCCAATAAAATGATTTTGCATCACTGTGTATGTTACCGTTTTAAAGAAATTATATTTTAGCTTTCCCATGCATAAACAAAAATTAAGTCTTTTTGGTTATATGATTTAGTAATTAGAAACAGGTTCTTTACAGAAAATTTAATCTTGAAATTTTATAATTAAAGGGTACTTTGTGATACTTTTTATGTATTAAAGCAGTAATAACTTCCGTATACAAAATTTTGAGTACATACTTCCAAATGGATAAGAATAGGGAAACGAATTATGATAATTTTACCAAAATTCTAAATTTTCTCCCATATTAGTGTGATTACTTATTTGTATTTGATAATTGTGATTCAATTTCTCGATCGATTTAACGATATCTGTCTTTACGTCCTTATGACTGTCTGTCTGCCAGATCGCAATTTTAATGATATTTTGAGACTACAACAAGTAATAATACTATATATTCGGTAGTGCATAATTAATAAAGCTTAATATTGTTAGTCCCTAGATAATAGCGATGATTTTCATTAAATTCGTTACGTGCATCAAATATAGTTCGGCAAAAATTATGCCAAATTGATCTATATTTTAAACTTTTAGCAGCTCTAAACCATTTTCCAGGAATGGACCTTATATGGGAGCTATAGCAATACAATGACCCATACTGGTGGAATTAAAAAGATATATTTCAGACAGCTGTACAAATTATTATCAACCTAATTGTGTTCACAAAATACAGTTTGAATAATAACTGTGTGTGTATTCCGGGAAGTGGTTTTATATGATAATGACCCAAAAACGATCTATTTTTATTATTATTAAAAAGAAACATATGTGACAAATTTTAGAAAATTATATAAAAAATTTTGATCTGTATGATACACTTCATACAGATCAGGGGTATAAAAATTTTGCAAATTTGAACCCTGAACCCTGAACTCTGAAAACATTGTATATAATCATGTCAAATTTCTCCAATGGCTCAAGAGTAACATAGTTATTGCGATTCATTAAAAAATCAAAATAATGAAAATATTACAAACTATTCATATTTCGTACAACCATCGCATTGGTCTTATATCATTTATGTCCAAAAATTGTCAACTTTGTCTGATTTTGATTTTCACACTTCTTTAAATCTTTTATTATTAACTTTTCAAGAAAATCGAATTGTTTGGGTAATAAAATATAACCTCTAAATAATCAATTTAGAATGGTGATAATTGACAAAAATGTTCTAAAGACAAGTTGCACATTGAACTTCCTCATTATATTCCCAAACACATAACGAACATGCATGAAGCTTAAAATATGAGAAAAACCATCTGTTTACTATAAAAAAATATATCCGTATATATGATTTTAACGGAATTACAAAATCTACATTCCTTTCGATATAAACATATACTCATACAGACGTTCATACATGTATGCTGTTGCAGTTAGACAACACTAACGGTGAAGGCTAAATATTTGAAAATATTTAAGAAAAATATAGAAAAATAACTGAAAAATTATTATTAATAGTTTTATTATTGTTGTTATATGGATTTTAATTTTGTTGTCTTTTTATTTGATTTTGGTGTGGCCAAAATGTTACTGTAACTGCCCCTAACACACATACACACACATATATAGATAAAAGTATATCAAGAGTTTATTTTTAAGTTAAAACTCGATTTTAGTTTTTAGTATAAAAGTTGGTTTAATTTGGCAAATAAAATCAGATTCAAAACAAACAACGTTCATTGAACACAACTTTGAGTTCACTTTTAAATAAATTTTCTTTCAATTTCCTCATCTCTTCCTTTAAATCCTTTCATCAACATGAAGGTAATTGAATTTTAAGGAGACAAAGAGTTTTAAAAAAAAAAACATATATTAATTTTTTTCTTCATCAGTTCGTATTTGCCGTAGTCATGTTGGCTCTTGCCGCTAGTGTCCATTCTTCTTTGATTGCTCAACATGCTCCTGGTGTGTCCTATGTTACAGCTGGCTTACATCCTGGTTTGGGTCTCCATGGTGCCTGGGGTGGTCCTTTGGCTGCTCCCTGGGGTCTTGGTCTTGGCCATGGCTTAGGTATTCCCGGCATCGCTCTAGCTCAAGGACCTGCTCTTGGTCATGCTGGATTAGGTTTAGGACTTGCTCATGGTCTTGGTCTTGCCCATGGTGCTGCTCATGGTCCTGGTGTTTATGTTGCCAAAACACGTGGTGCCATTCATACAGCTCCTTTGGCTGGTCATTTGGCCTCAGCTACTTCCGTGAATGTAGCTCCAGCTCCTGGTACTCATTAAATCCTAATAGACCACCTCCTAACACCGGCTTAACCCTCTCCCCTGCTTCAATAGACTTTTAGTTATATTTATCTTATAAAACATTTAAGTATGGCAAACACTTAACATCTTATCAATCATCATATACTTCTCAGATGGTCATCGCATTTTCTTTGGCAAACAACAACAACAACAACAATCAGGAAAACTTAAAGATTTCTACGAACTTTTTTGTTATCTGTTCTGTATCTATAACTATATTTTCTATATATCTTTTCGCTTCAACTATCATCTTCTTTCTATCTTCTTTTTCTTCTATCGTTTATCTTTCATTATTTAATGTAAATAGTTGTTTAGTATTGCAAGAACATAACAAAATGTTTAGAATTTATGTAAATAATTTCTAAGTTTAAAAAAAAGCAAATAAAAAATGTAAAAAACTCTATATAGAAATAACTATAGATTTTATTCTTAAGAACTCCTGGAGAATACAATGCAACAATGCACTGAATCCCCTGAGTAGCAGGAGATTTGAAACATTCAGTTGGGAAAAAAATATGTTGAAATTGTTTCATTTATCATCGATCATTTGCTGGAATTTCTCACCCATGCACAGTGGTTTCAAAATAATATTTTTACCTTCCGCCACCGAGTGTAACATCAGGAAGGAATCATTCAAGACCCCACATAGTATAAATTTTCTTGCATTAATTCAAAACCTGAGTCGACTGAGTCTGAGAAAAAACGACGAATTCGGAAATATTGTTCGCCATTGTCATAAGCAGTTTCTTACTTAAAACTAGCTGTAACGATCTATTAGCCGAAAAGTTATAGACCGACACCTGAACAGCTTCAAAATTGCATAAGAGCTTTTCTATTTTTTTCAACAAAAAATAATTGGATTTAAACAAAATTCAATCATAAAACATCGAAATTAGGTCAATATGTTAGGTCATGAATTTATTCTGTATCGAGCGGTATATTCAGAAGTGGTGGTAGATTTTTCATGTCCATTGTAAACATCTGCAATGGACAGAAAATGATTGTTGTACCCAACTAAATGCGGTAAAGAAGGGTATAAAAAATTTAGGTTAAAATATGCAAAATATTGACACATCGCAAACTCAGAGTGCTAAATAGGGAGCAATTTTAAAGATATTTTACTAAAATTAACCCCAACGAAATTTAATTATGCTGGGGACTTTGTTTTATCTGGCTCCCATATGAAATACCTTCCCGGTATAAGATTTTAAACTTATCTTATAATATGGACCAATTATTATATATAAAAATTTTGTATGATTGTTGTTGTAAATTTCCTACATATAGCTATTAATGTGACCTATATCAATCCATATTTTGCTATATATAGGCTCTCCCGAAAAATAGTTTTGAGGTTATAAAATACTTCAATATAATCACAAAAAAGCAATTCAATTGAATATCGGCAAAATTATGTTTATATTATTACCAACTGTTTTTAATATATGACTTTTGACCAACATTGGTTTAAGTTACCGCAGTAGGGTTTTAAACTTATAAAACTTTTAAATATGGACCATTATCGGGTCTTATTATGCAGTAGCTCCGATATCAGGTTTTTTTCCGGAATAGGGCTTTGATCTTATAAAACTCTTATGTACGAACAAATCTTATTAGAAATCGTCAACGAAAATCATGGCGAAGCTTAACGAAAAATTGGCCTCAGTATTAAAAATATTATTTATAAGAAATTTAAACCAACCAATATATCGTGAAAGCCTGAAGATTAGACAATGGTTCCATCAAAATCAAAATGTCCTAAATAGGTGGAATGAAAAGTTTTTTTTTATCGCATTTAATATAATTTGACTAGATACCATGATTTAATTTAAGTCGATTATTTTTCCTTTACATCTACAGAAACTGATTCTTTAATTACTTTATTTGTCCAAGTTATAAGTCTAAAGCTTTTTGTCTAAAAAATGGATATTGGAGGATAATGGATAAAAAATCTTGCGGAATCTCATTTAATTATTTTGTGATTCTTAATGAATTGAAAAAAAAAACCGGTTTACCAGTTTCCGGTTTAAGTTTTTGAATACACTAGTATATATAATAAGCTTGATATCAGGATACCTATATATATTCATTATTTGAATAAAACTCAAAAATTATATATACATTTTTTCGTAATTTTATTTCATTTTGTACATAAAATCACTAAAAACAGAGTAAAGAAAAACGGAAACAATATAAAACGGTAACAATGTTTTTCTTAAAGATCAAAGATAATATTTTTTTGTTCGATTTTTTTGTTAAGATTTATGTTGCAATACAATACAAATATTTACAGTTAATGAGTAAAAATAGTAAGGAAGTTGTTTAAGGGACAGAATGACAGATTACAGGCAGTTATAAAGTATAAAGGAGTTCAAGATATGAAAGAAATAGTAAAGTGGGTGAAAATGTGCCAGTGTAGCTTCTTCTTGATTGTTGTTGTTGTTGGACTTGGTTTACAGGACTAAAAAAACTTCGATTTGCCATAATTACTGAGATCCTTATAGATGTTAAAGGATTTAATATATATATGCAGGTGGTGGTATTTGTGGTGGTGATATATAGTGATGTTGAGTGTGTGCTAGTTTGAAAAAATCACAAGAGAGCTGCTAAGAAAAAGGATAGAGAAAGGAAAAAGCTTGGGAAAATAGTTACTAGATAAGCTATGGATTGTAGTGGATACGATAATAGTAGCAGGTTTATCAGCTGGATACATAACAAGTTTAATATACTTATAACTAGTTTGGCATTTTTATGTCATCAGATTGGATTGTAGAATAGAATGCTGTTTTGAGCGGTTTTTAACGATATCATTGAATGGCTTAGTGCGTACCGGGTGCAGGAGCTACATTCACGGATGTAGCTGAGGCCAAATGACCAGCCAAAGGAGCTGTGTGAATGGCACCACGTGTTTTGGCAACATAAACACCAGGACCATGAGCTGCACCATGAGCAAGACCAAGACCACCATGAGCTAAACCAAGACCGAGACCAGCATGACCAAGAGCAGGTCCTTGAGCTAGAGAGATACCGGGAATAGCTAAACCATGACCATGACCAAGTCCAAGACCTAATGGGGCAACATATGGACCGCCATAGGCACCATGTAGTCCCAAAGGTCCTCCCCAAGGTCCTCCCCAAGGACCAGCTGGATGTACAGCAGTGGTAACGTAGGATACACCAGGAGCATGATGAGCAATCAAGGAAGATTGAACACCGACGGCAAGAGCCAACATGACTACGGCAAATACGAACTGTGGATTAAAAGAGGTTATGAAATATGAATGAGAATAAGGGTTAAAAAAGGCAGATTTATTCAAAATGACAAACTTTTTAAAAAAGTTTAAAAAGCTTTAAACTTTACTTTAAAAAAAAATTGAAAATGTTGATTGTGGGTTATTTAATAACATAAAACTTTGGATTTTGAACTTGTGAATGTAAAATCCAAAGCTTTTTTAAAACTTGTTAATATAAAATCAGTTTCATTCAAAACTTTTAAATTTAAAAATTAGATATAGATCGGAAAGTTTTTATAAGGTTTGTAAGCTTTTAAAGATTCATGTTTCAAAACAAAGCATTATTATTTAAATTATTTATTATGATAAACTTAAAATTCTTTGAGAAGTTATTTTATTTATTTGAAACTTTTAAATCTTCTAAAGCTTTTTTTGTGAAAATATTAACCCCATTTAATTTCCTTCTTTAATAAATATAACATGCATTTGAAAAATTTTCCTATATTAAAGCTTTAAGCTTTTAATTTATCGAAAAATTTTCAAGTCGAAAGCTTTTTTAGTATTTATTTCATTTCATTCATTTATGTAAAGATTTTGATTTAAGAAAAGCTTATTTTATGAGACTTTTTACAATCTTATTTTTATAGAATTTTATGTTTTAAGCTTCTCATAAACTCGAAAATTTTCCAGAACTTTATTTAAAATTAAAATTTTTATTTTATTTTTTTAGCGTCTTTTTAAGCGAATTTTGAAAAATGTTTGTGAGTCACAAAACTGGTCCGAAGAAGCTCGCAAGCGTTTAGTTCAGAAAGAAATTAATTTAATAACCGATATAAGTTTATTTTAATATTAAAAATTGTCAATTAATTAACACATTATATGTAAAGCTTTAAAATATGAAAGCTCATTTTATTAAAAAATTAACTCTTTCAAGAATCTTATTAAATATTTAAGTTCATTTAATATTAAAATTGACTCTTTGAAAAACCTTAAAGCTTAAAGCTTTTTAAAAGTTTATAACTTAAAAGATTCTCTGGCTGCAGAGAAACTTAACCAAAACTTTCTCTGACAGGCGTCGCTCACAATCTAAGTAATTCTAAATTAAAAAACAAAGTTGCCAAAAACCTTAAGACAGTTTTAAAGGAATTTAAAATTTATAATTTTGTATTAGTGAACTTGAATTAGAAGTTTTTTTCTCGTTTTCCTAAATATCATTTAAGGCAAATATTTTTTCTTGAATTTTAACAATTAATTCACAAAATTATTTTAATAATTTTTCACTTTTCTTTTAAATTGTTCACTTATTAAATTTTCACTTTACATATTTTCGACCCAAAACTTTACCTTCATGTTGTCGAAAAAAGGATTTAAGGAGAAGAAGTTGAAAGAATAAAAAACTATTTGAAATTTGAACTCAAATTGTTGTTCAATGAACGTTGATTTGATTCTGAATTTGTTAACGAAATTATACCAACTTTTATACCAAAAATTATTGAAATCGTATTGAATGTTAAAGTGTAACATTTTGAAGTTGTGGCAGGTAAAAGAAACACAGGTGGACAGACACACTTTGGCCACACCAAAAAAAAAAAAAGATATAAAAAAGCAACAACAATAGCAATTTTATTCAACTTTGATACAATTTACAAATGTGGTACGTAAATAAATAATAATAACAACAACAATAAATGCAAAATTTAACTTAATTTAACAGAGCAAAAACAACAACAACAGATATCAAGAGCAAAATAATATTTAACTTCAACAGAAACCAATACAAACGCCTTCATTTAGTTGCATGCCAATTGTGCGGCATGGATTACAACAACAGAAGTTAAAAGCAAAACAATAACAACTATATCAGGCGCAACATTTGTATAAAAATTTTGAAAACCAAAAACAATAATAAATTTGCTTGCAACAATTAAAACGCCAATGCTACAATTAATCACTGATATTAAATAAAATAATTAAAAATAAACAATAAATAGAATTAAGGAGTGAAATCGAAAAATATCATTTTAATGAAAACAAAACCACTAAACTTACAGTTTATTTTTTAATTTCTGTCATTTTACCCGAACATGTAGTCCATCTCTGTTTAAAATTTGCCCCACTTTTAGACACCTTTTTTGTGCTCTTCAATTTTCATTTAACGAGAGAACAACAGCTATCCACTGGCCTTAGCTCCGAGCAGTTTGAAGGATTTGCATTTCTTGGTATAAATACCACATTTTTGTTCTTGTACCACTCAAGGGTTTGTTTACCAAGTGGACACATTCCTTGATGTAATTTTGGGTAGTTATAGAGCCCGTTTCTTTGAAGTGGTAGTCCATCTGCGTTTAAAATCGTCTACACTTTTGAACACCTTTATTGTGTTCTTTACTTTCCTTTAGCAAAAGCACAATATCTCTCCACTGACCTTAGCTTGGAGCAGTTTGGAGGATTTGCCTCTCTTGATACAAAATATCGCATTATTGTTTTGACTGCTTTTGGGTCCTAAGCTTTCCTTAACATATCCTCGAACATCAGTAAGATGTAATTTTTCAGCAGTTCAACATTTCGTCATCCATTATGCAGCAAGAATACTTTTTTATAAAATCCAGCTTTAATTTCTGGACTCTGTTTTTGGCTTCTTAATTTTTAACAGCGTTCCAGCCAGGAACTTTTTGAGCTTTGTATATTTAAGTTTTAACTTCTTGTACCAAATAGTCCGAACACTGAACTAAACGAGCTACTTTCCTATCGGACGTATTAAAAGCTCTTTTGAAAATGCATTCTATTTTTTGGCTGAATTAGGTTTTCTATTAACGAACAAGTTCTCCCGGTACTGTAAAAAAACATTAGAAACAGTTCTACGACAAACTTTGACTGCTTGGCCAAATGTTTAATAATGCTTGTTGAAAATGTTTAATAATTATAGAAGGCACTTTTTTCTGGTCACCCATTTTAAACAGGTTAACAACATTTTCACTTGTTTGATATTTATCGTAATAATTGACATGTTTTACAAAGAAAACTTCTTCAAAAAAATATAAAAATAACTTTGGTTAGAAGTTTAAAAAATGTGTGTTAAGAATATTTAATCTCACTCCTTAATATTATAATGAAAATATATTGAAAATTAATACGTTTAACTTCAAAAAGTTAATAATTTAAACATCAATAAAATATAATTTTTTGTATAAATTTTTCTTGAATTAATTTCCAACAGAAATTTAAATTATTTTTAATAATTTATCATTTTAATTTATATACTAATTGCACAGTACGACCGAATCTATGTTTGTGATATAAATCTAAAATATTTTTAAAATAAATTCTCTAAGACGATGCCAAGAGTACATCGTTATGTGTTTTGAAGGAATTCATCTTAGTAAACCAGAGTCACAGGAAATGGGAATCAAACTAGAGAGTGTCGAACAGCGTTACCGTTGAGATCTTTAAAAAATTCGCACAAAAAGGGGATTTTGGTAAGTAAAGTCGCATCTAAAGGGTGATTTGCGTTACAAAAATTGTTTTAATTTAACAAAAATGTAAACTTTTAAATTATGAATTTGCACTCTTTTCCGTTTAATGTAGAAATAATCTTGAATATTAACCAACAATTAGGGTTTTCTTAAATTTATCACTATTTCGATTTCCATTATGATTTCGCAAAAGTATTGTTTATTATTTTTTAAAATTCCATCGTTCTTAATTTTAATTTTTTTCATCCATAATTAATATCAAATTTAATCTATGTCCTTTTTAAGCTAAATTTATACATTTCATAAAGTTTTATGGCGAAAATCCAAATTATAAAAAGTGGATAATATGGGGAAATTTATGTGTGACCATTCTATTCTAGAAAGGAAGAGAAATCAATCGAGAATTGTTACGAATTTACTTACTTATTTGTGATGTGAGGAAGTTGTGGAGGTCACTTTTAATATAGAAAAAATGTATAACCACTTTTAATTAAAGCGATCGACTCAGAATCGCTTACAGTGGCAATTTTGCGATGTCCGTCTGTCTAATCAAATAAAAGCTGTTGAAACTCTAAAAGTAACAGTTTAGAGATAACTTAATAAAATTTCGCACAAATATCAATCAAATCAAATCAAATCTCTAAACATTTAAATCTTTTTCAATGTACATATAATTTTTATACCTTCCACCATCACAAGTGGTGAAGAGGGTATATAACCGTTGTCGTTCCGTATGTAGCGCTTACTATTTAAAAATTATCAATATCGGTTCAGTAGAAAAGAAGTTATAGCCAAAAATATAACTAATTTTTTCCAGGTTGTATTTAAGAAAAACTCTTATATATTGTATACATCTGTGATTGTCTATGTGAGTGTGTTTGTACGAAACATAACGTATTTACATACGCTTGTGGTAGAGGATATTGAAGATTCGGCATAATCGAATATAAAATTTTTACTTTTAGATTTCTGTTATCGTAACCCTTCACCACACAGCAAACACAAAAAAGCTCTTAATCCATCCACCCATAAGTAAATTGAATTGAAATCTATTTAAATGAAAATTGTTTTAAACCTTTTTTTTGCACATTTAAGACACCGCCCGCTTCTTTTGGTCAGTTTTGGGGTGTTATTTTGCAATTGAAGTTATTTGTACTTGAAGTCGATTGTGTATTTATATGTTTGTATCTGTAATATTGTTTATATACAAAATGATTGTTAACACCTAGAAAAAAAATTCGATAGATTCGATAGCAAAAGTTAGAAAGTTATGCCTCAATGGATTTAATAAACAATTAATTAAATGAAACAAATCAGTTATTATAACGTTAAATTTATTATTTTATGAATTATGATATTTTCTATTTCATTGGATTTTAATCCATTAATCTGAAGTTTCAAACTCGAACAAATATTTTGTTAAAATCACAGAATCCTTCATTTGAATGAAACATTGAATGAAATAGATTCTGTAGTTTCCAAACGATTATTCCGAACCTTTTGATTTGAGGTTGCGCTGATGTTTATAACAAACAGAAAAATAACTCTCCACCCACCTTAAGAGTTGATTTAAAAATATTTGAATGCTACTGAAATTCGGATAGGTCCAGCGGGGAAATCAGATCACAAATAAGATTTTTCGCAATTTTTCTAAATTAACATTACCGATGTGAGAAGCTTTCGAGGTCCATTCTTTGTTTCCTGGATTCACTCAGAACATGTACCTATCAAACAGTTATCCAGGAAGAGGACTTTTATGGAACCTGTATAAAAATATGGATTGGTCAATTAAGTAACATATTTAAGATAGTTAGATAATTAATTGTTCCGAAATTCAATTTAATTGGTCTATAATTTTCTTTCCCACATTCCGATAAGGGATTTTAAATGGGATCTGTAACAAAATATTTACCGATATTCGTCAATTTAGTTACATATTATTAAAGAAAGTTAGAAAAATAATTTCAATACAATTTGTTTATATTTATGATCTCTATAACTTACTTATATGGAAGTAATAAGAAAAATAATGACCAAAGGGCAATTTATATACATGTGGCAAATTTCAAAATACATGTATCAAAATTTTGCATATTGTAGCCGATAACATTTTCTTGGATAATGTCTTCTTGACGTTACACACGGAAAAATAAGGTTAATTTAGCCTCATCATTACTTGTGGTGGTGGAGGGTATAAAAATACAAAAAAAATCATACATAATTTTTATACCCTCTAACACAAGAAGTGATGAAGAGGGTGCATTAACAGATGTAACCATCTGTCTGTCTGATGTTGGCACGCTCACATCCACCATTGTAGACAGAGCTTAATGAAATTTGGCCTGAGTATTTGTTATGTTCTTGTTTCCTATTGAAAAAATCGGTTAAGTATCTTTATGATCCGAGTATATATGTGAGTTGTCTATGTAAGTTCACTAATAGTATAAGATATTTCTTTCGCATTTGTAGTCGTGAGTATCCGGCATAGCCGAATATAGCATTCTTACTTGCTTGAATACCACTAATAATTAACAGCTACAATTCTTTAGACTTTCATATCATTTGGCGCGTAAATAATTATTTCATTTATTTTTATTGTTAATTTTTAATTTGACTCTTATTTATTATTCTCAGTCAAGAATTAACCATGTAATTGATGAATAATTTTCTATTTTGCTTCAATTCAAATTATTATTTTGCAGTTTTTTTATTTTTTATTTTGTAATTTAAATTTTTGTTTATTTTAAAAAATTCCCCGCGGATAAATAAATTTTAAATATTTTTATTTCTATAAATTTATTCTATTGATGTTTATTTGTATTTGTGTAATTAAATTGTAACTTGTAAGTAGCTTGTGCTAAAATGATGTTTTATTAATGTTTTCAGTGTTGTTGTTGGTGTTGAATGTAATTTTATCTTTGATGTTGGAAAAAAAAAACAAAATGTACAAAGTTTTGATTGTTTGTTCATTTTCATTATTCGCTACAACGACCCACCGACGGATCGGTAGTCAGTTTGTTTGTTTGTTTATTTTTCCGATCATTAATTTGTGTTCTTTTCTTTTAATTTCATGTGTTGAATTTTAATATTAATTTGTCACTTTAGACGTTAGTTTGAAATTTATTTATTTATTTAGTTGTTGTTGCAGTTTTTTTTGTTGCAATATGATATTAATTCGCTGTCAAGTGTTGGCGGTAGCTATTTTAATTTTTTATCATACCCTACATTAAGTTAAGTGAGTGATGTTCTAAACATACATTAGTTCTAAACCAACTTTTTTGTTAGAAATTCTATAACTGTTGAACCGTGTTTTAAACGAAGAATGAAATGGGAAAAAATTTGTAACTTCCGAACTCTTAATCCAACATATAAACTTAAATACCTCGGTAACTGTAAGAGATAACCTGCATATTTCACGAGTGATTTAAATTATCAATAATTTCAATTTATAAAAAAATTAAAGAAAATCAACAACGATCACCGATAACGCGCCTGAACATCTAGGGATATATGCCCCTGCACATCAACTAGAAAATCTTAATTTTGGCCATTTAAAATTTGATTAAGATATCTCTAACGGTACGAAAGTTACAAAGTGCACTGTTGAAAAGACTGTGACTAAGGAATGAGATCGAAAATTATTAACAATTAATACAATTAATAGTTTTATCTATTAAAATTATTATTACAATATAAAAAATATTTTTATAATTTTAATCAATTGTGATGAAATTTTGCACCTTTTTCGGAAACCCTGGCATTGACTTTTTTAGTGCTTTCAGTCAATTTGCCCGAACAGGTAGTTTATTTCTGTTTAAAATCTACCACACTGTTGCGCTCTTAATTCCTTATTTACAGGAGCCCTAGACCTCTCCTCTAGTCTTAGCTCCGTGCAATTTAGAAGGCTTGATTCCTTTGACTCAGGCACCACATTATTGTTGTTGTACCACTAAAGGTCTTATTTACCAGATTAGACTAATTATAACGTAAATTTCGGTATTTATAGAGTCCTTGCCGCAACTGCATATCCCTCGCAATACCAAGAACTTGGAAAATTTTGACTGCTTTTAGGTCGTAAACTTTTCCTTTACTTTCCCGCGAGCATCAACATAAAATTTTAGATCAGGAAGTTCAGAAAAATCTGACAGAAGAGATGTTTCGCCATCCCTTATCCCTTATGCGGCAAGAATATTTTTTTTTAGAAAACTTGACTTTAATTTCCGTGCTCTGTTTTTGGCCTCTAAATTTTTAGCATCATTTGTGTCATGAACTTTTTGTATTTTGCATATTCTTAAACCTGCATTAACTTTAACTTTTCGTGATAAATAGTCAGAGTACTGAGTTAACCGGGTTATTTTCCTACCGGATGTTTTGGAAGCTATTTTAAAAATACTTTATATTTTTTTGGATTTGGATGTGGACCATTCCTTCTAACTGAACTAGATTTTCTATCAACGGATAAGTTTTCCCGGTACTATTTTCTAACATTGGCCAACTTTTTGTTGAACCAGATTGGCTTTTGTTGAAAATTTTTTAATGAAAATTTGTGTTAAGATTCTTTCAATCTCACTCCTTACATACAAAATTCACACTGTCTCGAGTCATAAATGCATTTTTGGCGAATTTAAAAAAATAACATATTAGACCCACTTTGGAAGATCACCGATTGTGCTCCTGACCAGATGAAGATCTATTCTCTTCAGCTGATAAACATCTCAGCTTTAAAAACATATATAGTGAAAAACACTATAATAGCTATAATATATAATATATTTTTGCAGTTTATTTAATCTCTTTTTATCGGTTTTAAATATAAAGAAAATGAATGAAATGATTTTTGATCCATTTTAATTTTTTGTCTCCATTAATTTTTATGCGTTTTGAATTCTGAAATTTTCATTTCAATTGTGTGAAATTGATATTTATTTCATTTTTAGTTGAATATTAATGGCGGTTTTAATAGAATTTATTTGTTATTTGTTATTTGTTATTTTTTTTTTTAGTTTTTAAATTCATTCACTATTCCCTCTCATTAAATTGCAATAACTTTTTTGTTCTACTGATTTACACTTTTAGATTAGAATTTTTTTTATCGGCAACTAAAATCACATTAAAATAAAGTAAACCATATTAATCAATTGTCATGTCATTATCATTGCTAAAGTTTGTCATCGCAAATTGACGTTATCATGGTTATAAAATTCTTGTTTTATTTATAGTCAAATGTTTTTTTTTTTTTTTTATGGAGTGTTTAATGTCAGTTAAATGGAATATAACGCGTATTTTTGTAGTTATTTTACATTTTTACGTTACACGTTTTTTAACGTTACACTAGAAAATAACTGCGAATATCAAATCGTGGTAGAGAGTGAAAACATCGCTAAAATAAAAAGGGTAATTTTCCTTTTATGTTAGCGGTAGTTGCCTTTCAAGATTTCAAAACCTGTTTGCATCAACTTTTTAAGAATCTTAGTGCGATTTTTAATAAAAAAAATTGTAAAAATTTCTTTGTTACCCAAATTTTGAGAATTTTTCTAAACTTTTAAGCCAAATTAGCACATTTTGTGGCAATTTTACAAAAGTACACAAACATCGCAGGCAATTGACAGGGTCGAAATTAATTTAAAAAGTTGTTAAGGGTAATTTTGAGGACATGACTTGAGAAAAATATTGGATTTAAATCTGATAATTCTAATAGTCTGACACAGGGAAATGCTGTTACACTTAATGGTATAAATATTTCTCAAACGATCAAAGTAAATTTTTGGTGGACTTTTTACAAAATATTTAATTATATTTGTGCAAGAACCATATACCTATGTGGATTCAATTAAAATAATATATTATTTGAAATAGGAATTTTGAAAAAATTTGATTTTTTTCAAAAAATGTGGCAACATGTTCTCACTTTAAATCAACTTTTTCCTTTTTCGACTATAAAATTTGCACGATTCTGAAAGAATTTCTAACGTAAATACATATACAGTAATTCGAAGAAACTAGAAGAAACAGTTTCCACGCTGGGCCAATAGGTATATCATTAATTTTCAAATAGTAATCTTTAGTTTTTAAGGAGGAAAAAAATGTCAGAGCAAAAGTTGTAAAACAGGACCTTGGTTATATAGCTACATTTAGTAGCTCAAGAAATCTATAGTGGACTTAATCTGTTATAACGGTACGGTGAGCAATTTACTGAGTAATTATTACTTTAAAGTTTAGGATTTGGGGCATTTTGGAACGCAAAATGGGAAACTCTATTTTTAAGGCCTATTTGTCTATATTATTTTATCTTCATTCAAGTAATTATCTGT
>PYHX02000158.1:34335601-34496312 GCA_004302925.2 Cochliomyia hominivorax
TCACTCCTTAAACCAATTTGTATTAAACAAGTGTTTAAATATAATTTATTAAATTTACCACTTATGAAAATATAAAAAAGCAGCCTTTTAGTTGTTCTAATTTTAATTAGTCATTATAGCGTTCAGTTATTAATTTAATCAAAATGATCAATGATTTTTATCAGTTTAAGTGTAACAAGTTTTTTTTTCTTTTTTAAACTTGAAAGCAAGTGTTTTGAAAACCCTCTGACAAATGTTTGTTGCCTTAAGATTTAATATTCATGAATTCATAAATTTTAATCCATGTTAAATTGTTTCTAATACAGTGATTGATAACAATTTAATCAGGGTAGATAATTACTCTTAGTTACGGTTAGATTGTTGATTACATATTAATGATTGCAATTGGTTAAAATTTATAACAATGTTTATGAAATAAAATTGTTAAATTACATTAACATAATCCTAGATAAATTAAGGTTTTATTATTTATGAATTTCTGTAACTTTTAGCCAAATTCGATTTGTATTAAACTCTGAAAAATCGCCTTAATTTTTTAAATCATAAAGCCGGAATTTAAACAAGTTAGAATGTTATATTTGGTGATGTCGAATTCATCACTACCATTAAGCAAAAATTAGCATTAGTTGAAGATATTGCACCAAAAACTTATTCATTCATCAGCTTTCGGAAAGAGGCCCTACAGTGAAATATGGCAATATATTCTTGAAATTACCTATAAATATTGGTTCAGAGCTATGGATATTATTGGCCCATTTTATTAAAAAAAAAAATAATGTTGAAGGAAGAATTTTCCCATGAGAGACAATATTCCAGAAATAAGATACAAAAATTGAAGAGAATTAGCTTGTTTTCATGGAATTTGTTCATACGGGATGTGGGAAGGAGTGATGACCAAATGTTGCTTGATAATCGTCAAATAAGATGTATTTGTTAAAAACAGTTTAAAAAGTGGATCAAATTTAAAACCGTTTTCTTGGAGGTGACATTATATGGAAGCTATAGCAAAATATGGAACGATATTGATTAGATTTATAACATATATTCCAGACAGTTATATAAATAATTGTGCCGATTTTCAATAGAACTTTATTTTAGTTTACTAGTATTATAAGCTCAAAACTATTTTCCGGGAAGGGGCCTAATATAAGAGCTACAGCAAAACATGCACTCAGTCTGTTCAAATTAATAACATACAGTTTTAAAAAAATCAATGTACCGAATTTCAATGGAATTTGTCTTTATTTAAGTGTTTTACAATCTCAAACCCTTTTTCTGGGAGGGGACGTTATATGGAAGATATAGAAAAACATGGACCGATTTTAACAAAATTCATAATATATGGTCAAGATTATTAGGAAATTGGTTCATATTTAAGAGTTTTATAAGCTATAAACTATATAACTAGAAGGTACCTTATATGGGGTCTTAGTCAAATAATGGCCCCAGCACAATATAGTTTCTTTAGGTTTATTATTATATTAGTCTACAATTATCTTAAAAATTACGCATATGGTACACAGATTTTAGGGTGTATCAAAATTTTGCATATTTCAGCCTATAACTTTTTTCTATTGTTCCGATATTGATGATTTTTTATAGAATGATGAAAAATATAAAACTGTATGTTATAGTTATATATTTTTTTAAATCCAGTTACCTGGATTTAAGAGAATTAAGAGACGGACATAGCCCAGACTCAGATTTTGGATGGTATAAAAAAGTTATATTATTATTCATATCTTCATGTGTTCTGAAATTGTTAGTAAAAAAGTGCACCTCAGTATCGATTGAAGAAAATCGTAAAACCATTTCTGGAATTTGTATACCCTTCACCACCACAAGTGCTGAAGAAAATATATTAAATTTTTCATGCCGTACGTAACGCTAAAAAGAAGTCATCTAAGACTCCACAATGTAAATATATTCTTGCATGAATGAAACATTATTAATTTGTGTTTTAAGGCATTTATGGTGGAAGGTATTTAAGATTCGGCGTAGTCGAATAAAGAATTCTTACATGTTTTTTTAATTTCTGGAGGTTTGTGAGATTTTAAATGTTTCTATGACTTGAGGTTTCTAAATAAAACACTGTGCAATATTTCTCACCTACCTATCTGACACTTATACATAAATTCTGAAGATATTATGAGAATGGTTTCTAATAGTGGAGACATATAAAAAAATATTACTGTTTATATTTCCTCCACCATTACAAGTGGTGATGAAGATATATCCACTTTGTGATTCCAAATCGCTTGCTGTTATCACGTTCACATCCATAACAATTTATGAAATCGATTTAATAAAATGGATTCAGTAGAAAAAAGTTATAGTCCAATATATGAGAGACCTCCCAAAGCTGGAAAATCTGAATATCAATTCAATATTCAATTGACAACACATTATTGCAGACTACAAAATTTTCAGATAGGGCACGGTGAAGTTATTTCAGATTGCATAACTTTGGAACTTTTAATTTCTTGAAATTTGGTACTTTGATAAAGCCTTAATAATAAAATATTAAAGACTAACAATGTTTCAAGTAGAACACTTGAGATAAATATTTCCCTTACAAACGAAATTCTCCATATAATAGAAATATTTATCTCCAGTGTCGCATAGGTACAGTCAAATTTTTTACTTTTTTATGAAAAAAATTTCATTTAAATATATAAAAACTTGATCCTAAAAAAATTGTCTTCTTTGTTTTATTAAAAAAATGTTGGCGTATAAGTAATATAATATTATTACAATATTCATTATATGACTACATAAACAACTCAATGAGTACTTTTTAATATTAATAATTTTTAATCCTTAAATAGAGAATTTCGCACGACTATGTTGAATATTTGTTTTGGGGTGTATCAAAATTTTGAATACTTTAGCAGCTTTCCCGATTTCAGTATTATTATATTTCAACATTATAAATATATATGGCTCAATTCTATATCCAATTACGTTTTATTGAAAAATTTTGAATAATTTTTTGTCGTATGTTTGGACAGGAAACATACAATTGTTTAGGACAATAAACATTCATTTAATTCGAACAATTATACCAGACGCGAAGAAATTTTCTAATAGACAGACGGAAATAGCTATATGGACTCAGATTTTTATTTTTCTTAAATAAACTTTACCACATACATATTAGATGAGTTGATGATATTTCACCTGAAACCTCAGATGAAATACCAATTCCGAAATGTATATAAAAACAACAGTGAAATAACATACTTTTGAAATTATCTCCGATTTTATTGAAAACAGTTGTGTTAAGAACGAATTGGCATGATACTTTTCATTTAGTAGATTTTTCATTTAAAAGAGTTTAAAGAAATAATTGTATCAAATGAAAAAAAAATAAAGTTTAAGAGTCATATAAGCTTACAATTCCTTTCCGGAAAAGAAACCGAAAATTTAATAACACATGTTATTATTACCTTTTTTCGGGGAAGGGACCTCAAATGATTAAATTCATTAAAGACATTTTGAAAATATATGTGGCAAATTTAAGAAAATTATTTTCCAAATTGCGACTTTTATGACACTCTGTTTTGGAGTCTATCAAAATGTTTTGCATATTTATTCCTTAATGTCCATAAATTTGAGACGAACAGAAAAGTATTTATTGATTTAGAATCAGAAATGTTTCAGACAAACGGAAATGACTAAATCAACGCAGATTTTTTAGGATTTTTTATGGGATTAAAAATGTTTTTTTCTTCATGATACACACAGAATGACAAACTTGATGTACCCTTTTGCCAATAAATACATTTATGGGAATAAAAATGTAATTTTGTATTATATCGCAAAAATGCCTGTAATCCTATAATTATTGTAATAATAATAACAATATAGAAGCGATAATCCAAAGGTGTTAACAATCATCTTAGCCATGATATACAATGAGCCACAATTGAATACCAGCGGAAATATTAAGAATCAATTTACACCTCAAAACATATTTACTTTGAATAAAATCCGTAAATAACAATTAAAATCTGTAAGAATTAATAAAAGTTGGCAATTAAATTAAATATTTCTTTCTATTTTGTTACAAAAAACAATAATAACAATAATGAACAACAATTATGATTATGAAGGTTATTAAAAAATTGTTGAAGAAAATATGAACTCTGTTGAGAGTTTTTGTAATAACAATAAATTCTATATGTAAGTAAATGTAACTAAAAATGTTTGTTATTAAATGTAGTTGTAGGTAAATTTCAATCTAAATCTCTGCCATTGTTTTTGTTGTTTTCTTAATAGTTTTTTTTTTGGTGTGGCCAAAATGTTAGCAAGTGTAATTGCCACACACTGTAAGAGCTTCAATTCAGTCTTAACTTGAATTGTTTCAGTTTTGTATAAAAGTTGATACAATTTTGTTAATCAAGTCAGAATCAACTCAAAAAGCGTTCATTGAACACAACATTGTGATCACTGCCAAAAAAGTTTCTCTTCACTACTTCTATTTCCTTCAATCCTCACAAAACAACATGAAGGTAAATTTTGGAATATTGGAAGTAAACAAAAGGATATAAATTACTTTCTATTCTATAAAACTTCAAATAATAAAAAAGCTTTTAAATTAAACAAAACTTGAAAGCTTTTTTTTTCTTAAATTCTTATAAAATTTTAATTATTTTATCTCATTTCTTTCCCAGTTCGTATTTGCCGTAGTCTTGTTGGCCCTTGCCGTTGGTGTGCAATCATCTTTGGTTGGTCTTGGTCCTTGGGGTTTACCCTGGGGTGGTGCCGCTATTGATCATAGTGCCTGGGGTGGTCCTTTGGTAGCTCCTTTGGCCGGTCATGGTTTATGGGGTGGTGTCCCCGGTATTGCTTTAGCTCAAGGACCTGCTCTTGGTCATGCTGGTCTTGGCCTTGGTCTTGGCCTTGGCGTTGCTCATGGTGGTCCCGGTGTTTATGTTGCCAAGACACGTGGTGCTGTCCATACAGCTCCTTTGGCTGGTCATCTTGCTTCTGCCACTGCCGTGAATGTTGCTCCAGCTCCTGGTACTCATTAAATTATCAACGATCCCTAGATAGACATATGAAATACTCTACAGTCTTTAACGTCATTAGTACCAAATTGCTAAAATCACCAGCCGACTAATTATTTACTATAGCACACACTCTAAATCTCTAGCTTCAATATCCCATTTCTTCCCCAAGCAAATATTCCCATAAACCTGTTAACAAATCGTTTGGAGTCATAGTCCAACAACAATCACTGGCACATTTTCAACAACATTACGCGTCATTATTTGATAATCTGAACTTTTTGTTATCTTTCTTTTTCTATCTTCTGTAACTGTCTATATATCTTTCTTACTCTTTAACTGTAAATATTGTAAACAACATAAAAAATATATATAAAAAAATCATACAAAAAAATAGATCATTCATTGATCCACAAGCGATCAGAATTTTACATACAAATAAAATGTGTAAAGTTAAATAAAAATATTTTGTGTTTTATTGTTTATGGAAATAGAGTTCATTTCGAATGTGTCCCAAAGGAACACATTCGACTGAAAGTTTTCAATTTTTTTAAGATTTTTTTTTTTAATTTTTAGTTTATTATTTAACTTTGTCATTAAGTTTATTTATATACTTTCTTGCATCGAATCAAAATCTGAGTCGATTTATCTACATCCGTCTGTTTGTGTGTCATTCCGCCTGCCTGTCTGTAAAAAATGGCTGGTCTTAATAAAATTTGGCCTAAATATTAAGAATATTAAGAATACTATATTCATCTATGCCGAATCGTCAATACCCTCCAACACAAATGTACATGTACATCATACGCACATACACACTCACATATACACTCACAAACTTATAAAATATACGAATGTATTTGTTACATAACAAAGAAACCTTAATAAATCATAAAATTAGTTTTATTTTTGGATATAACTTTTTTCTACTGAACCGATTTTGATGATTTTTAGAATAACATACATATAGAAAATATTTTTGACATTATGATAATTTATTTTTATTAATTTTATTCTAATTTGTTAATTTATAATTGATAAATTTGCGAAAGTACTTCGCTTTAGAGCTTGTCTCAGCTATCGGTCTATATCTCTTAACACACTGAACCAATTTTGCTGGTTTTAAACAGAAAATTTCACAGGACTATAGTAAATACTCAGGCCAAATTTCATTGAGCTCTGTCACTTATTGCGAATGTGAGCATACGAACAACAGACAGACGAATGGACATTCAGACGTACATAACTAAATCGACTCAGATTTCGATGTGATGCAAGAATATATATTTTATAGGGTCTAAGATGATTCCTTCTTAGCGTACACACATAATTACAAAGTTAGTATACTTTCTTCACCACTTGTGGTGGGGGAGGGTATAAAAATTGTACAAAATATAACGTACATTGAAGGATATTAAGGTTTCTGCTCAGCCAAATATAACATTATTACTTGTTATCTGTAAAATTTCAATGGATATAGATTTTTCCATATGTTAAAGAGATCGACACAGTATGGTCAAATACCTAATAACCCGGTCAAAAATTTAAGTATTTTCATAATAGAAAAACGTTACTTAAATCAAAAGGCAAAATCCGATTTTTGTTGTAATCCATCCGTGATTTCGTCTTGCTCTCGTTAAAATTGTTTTTCTTTACGAAGGAAGACGTAAATCTGAAGTCATATTTAACGTTCATAATTATTCTGAACACACGAATGTTTTACAAAGTTTAATTATAATCAGCCATTAATTTCCAGTGGGTCCCATATAAGGTCCCTTAAGAATATTCGTTGAACTTTCTCTGTTGTGATATACGAAATGAACGTGTTTGATATTAAGTCTGAATTATTCTATCAAGTTAAATTATGTCTCATAAGGATTCTAACGAAAATATATGGAATATACTTAAAAATATATTGTTTAATGTCTAAAAAATACCAATAAAAATTTACTTTCTCGTTTTTCTTTCTCGGCATCTCAAAGCTACAAATATCTACTTGTGATCCCGAGATTTACTATATAATGCATTTTATGCAAAATGTTTATCTTAAAATTTAAATAATATTAAAAAAACAGCAAAAAAAGTAAGTTTTCCGCAGCCATTCATAATGAGAAATTATGGTTGGAACATGTCTTTCCATATTCTTTGTATTCTTCAAACCTAAATCCTATGTAGCACTTTTGCGAATAATTGAAACGAAGTGTACAAACACGTAAAATATCAAGCAAAAGTGATTTGAAAGTAGCAGTCAAATGCCAAATTTTACGAGTGTCGGTACATAATATAATAATCCACCTAAAAAATCCTTCTAAAATGCAAAAATTCTACATAAATGTTTGTACCATAATAATATTCTGCACTTTTAAGCATAAAATAGAAAATAAATCTATACGAGCGCCGTTCATTTGTTTTTGACCATTTTAAGCAACAATGTGGTGTAGGGTATTAATTAGATCGACTTAAATTTGTTTGTACTAAAAATGTGTGGCTAAATAGTGGATTCTTAATTTTAAATAGAACAATATAACTAAATTTACACAAATTTGCACAAATTTCGTGCAAAATACATTAATAATCAAGCTTAATTACAAAAATTCATGTTGTTTATTTAATGGAGAGACTGAAAATAAACTACAGAAAGAATAACATTAATCGAATAGGAATAATACTAATTATATATGTAATTTGTAAATTTTCTTGGCATGACAAAATTACTTTCTTCTTCATTTGTGATAAAAAGTATTAGAATTTCACGCAGTAATCTATGTATCTAATGTACCCAAAAGTAAAAGAGGTTACAAAAAGTTCCGATAGGACTAAGGAGAGAAGTACCACCCATATAAAGCAAATATTTATTATAGAATATCTTAAGAACTATAACAGTGAGAGTGCCCAAATTTGGCTTCCATAATAAACTGTTTTACTGGACAGATAAGAACAGGTGAGGGGTATCTCATTCATAAAGAAATATTGATTTTTGAATATCTGAAGAACTATAACAGCGAGAGCTCTCAAATGTGTTTCCAAATTCTTCCTTAAGGAACTGTTTTATTTCACAAAAGTTGGACGGAGGACATGTATTTCTTATACAAAGCAAATATTGATTATCGAATACTTAAAGAGCTATAACATTGAGATTCTTAAAATTTTGCCATAATTATGCTACTGTGAGATATTTTCACTGAAAAAAATAGGGCTGATAGGATCTGAGGCGGAGGTATCCCCATACAAAACAAATTTAAATTAATTAATTAATCTATTAAAATCGTACGATAATACAACACTAACGTTTACCTAGATCATTTTTTGGCGTTAAAAATTTGTTTTGTCAAAACGAAGTTTGCCAAGTCTGCTAGTACAGATATAAATTATAACTTTAATAAATCAAACATTTTATTATTTTAAATTTTACATTAAAATGCTTTCTGTAATAATTATTTTATCATTAATTCAGTATTTTCCCACATTCGAAAGCTCCACAAAATTTTAATGTTTCATAAATTACTAATTAAAGATTTGTTCTTAAGTCTTTTGTTTTATTAACATTTGTCAGTTCACTTTTGAATAAACATTAGTTAGTTCATTTATAATTAAGTCAACACTTTTATTACTTTTTAAATTAAGTCAAGCAATTTAAAAAATAATAAATAATGCAAGAAATTATTTCAATATTTATTTTCTAAGTTACAGTTCATTAATTTTGTTACTTTGAAATGATAAAAAATATTAAATATAAAAAAATGTGAAAAAATAAAAATAAATATTTAAGATATTTTATGGATATTTTATAGTTTTTTTTTGGTTTATAATCAAAGATTCATTGAACTTAATATTGATATTTTAAAAATATATCGAATATTTTTACACCTCAATAGCAACTGGTGAAAAAATAACTGATTTTATTATAGAAAAATGTCCCTTCAAATTTTTTAACTTTCAATATTGCAGTGGATTTCAAATAAATTAAATTAGATTTTTTATTATTTTGGAATAAAGTTATTTTAATAATTTAATTTTCAATATCTCAAGTAGATCGCTCACAAATATTCTTCTGGAATGAGTTTTTAGCTGATAAATTATATATTATATGGCCAATGAAAATTATTTTCATATTTAATGAACATTTATAAAAAATGTTTATTCATGTAATAGTTTTATAAGCTTAAACCGTTTTCGGAAAGGGGCATTATGTGGGAACTATAGCAAAATGTTTACCGTTATTGGTTAGAGTAATAACATATATTCAACAGAATTGGTAATTTTTTACTTGTTTTATAAGTTCAATAATAAAGTCTTGTATGGGAGCTATAGCAATATGTGGACCGAGATTTTTATTAAATATTAAATGCAGTTAGAAAAATAATTGTCCCGAATTTCAATAGAATTGATCTTTATTTACCAGTTTTATAAACTCAAAACTGTTATCGGGGAAAGGGCCTTATAAGGGAGCTACAAAAAAATATGTGGACCGAGATTATTCATATAAATAATATACATTAAGGAAAGTTAGAAAAATCGTTATGCCGCCCAAATGGAATCGATCTTTTTTTAAGTATTTTAAAAACTCAAATCCGTTTGTCCACATTATATGGGAGTTATATCAAAATATGGACCAAATTTCAATAGAAGTTTTTAAGCTAAAAACCATATTCCAGGAAGGTACGTTATGTGGAAGATAGGTTAAATAATGACTCGAGCATAATCTTGTTTTCATGGATTTATGATTGTGTCATGACAAATTTCAATGTATGTGGCTGATGAACCGATAAAGCTGGTTTAAATAAAAACATTTCAAGGACGATAACAAATAATGTGGCCGAATTTTATAGAACTCAAACATTTATTCTAGGCATGGAAATGTTTCCTACAGACTGGCTGACGGACATCGACTCAGATTTTGATTTGATGTTAGAATATATACTTTATGGGGTCTGAGATGTTTCATTGTTCATGTTACACACGGAATGACAAAGTATGTGAAATAAGATTTTGTATGTTTACAAATTATACATCTTAAAAACGCGATAAAAATTTTTAGAGGATCGGCCCAATAAAATGATTTTGCATCACCGTGTATGTTACCGTTTTAAGGAAATTATATTTTAGCTTTCCCAGACATAAAAAATTAAGACTTTTTGGTTATATGAATTAGAAGTTCTTTACAGACAATTTAATCTTGAAATTTTATAGTTAAAGGGTACTTTGTGATACTTTTTATGTATTAAAGCAGTAATAACTTCCGTATACAAATTTTTGAGTATATAGTTCCAATTGGATGAGAATAGGGAAATGAATGATGATAATTTTACCAAAATTCTAAATTTTCTTCCATATTAGTGTGATTACTTATTTGATAGTATTCGTAACAATACTTTAAGAGTACTGATTAATTGTGATTCAATTTCTCGATCGATTTAACGATATCCGTCTTTACGTCCTTATGACTGTCTGTCTGCCAGATCGCAATTTTAATGATATTTTGAGACTACAACAATAGTTCAATATTGTTAGTCACTAGATAATAGCGACGATTTTCATTAAATCCGTTACGTGCATCAAAGATAGTTCGGCAAAGAATTATGCCAAATTGGTCTATATTTTAAACTTTTAGCAGCTCTAAACCGTTTTCCAGGAATGGACCTTATATGTGAGCTATAGCAATACAATGACCCATACTGGTGGAATTAAAAAGATATATTTCAGACAGCTGTACAAATTATTATCAACCTAGTTGTGTTCACAAAATACAGTTTGAATAATAACTGTGTGTGTATTCCGGGAAGTGGTCTTATATGGTAGCTGTTGCATATAATTACCCAAAAACGATATATTTTTTTATTATTATTAAAAAGAAACATATGTGACAAATTTTAGAAAATTATATAAAAAATATTGACCTGTATGATATACACTGGTTTTCAGGGGTATAAAAATTTTGCAAAATTTGAACCCTGAACTCTGAAAACATTGTATATAATCATGTCCAATTTCTCCAATGGCTCAAGAGTAACATAGTTATTACGATTCATTAAAAAGTCAAAATAATGAAAATATTACAAACCATTCATATTTCGTACAACCATCGCATGGTTCTTGCTTCTTTTATGTCAAAAAATTGTCAACTTTGTCTGATTTTGATTTTCACACTTCTTTAAATCTTTTATTAATAACTTTTCACGAAAATCGCTTTGTTTGGGTAATAAAATATAACCTCTAAATAATCAATTTAGAATGGTGATAATTGACAAAAATGTTCTAAAGACAAGTTGCACATTGAACTTCCTCATTATATTCCCAAACACATAACGAACATGCATGAAGCTTAAAATATGAGAAAAACCATCTGTTTACTATAAAAAAATATATCCGTATATATGATTTTAACGGAATTACAAAATCTACATTCCTTTCGATATAAACATATACTCATACAGACGTTCATACATGTATGCTGTTGCAGTTAGACAACACTAACGGTGAAGGCTAAATATTTGAAAATATTTAAGAAAAATATAGAAAAATAACTGAAAAATTATTATTAATAGTTTTATTATTGTTGTTATATGGATTTTAATTTTGTTGTCTTTTTATTTGATTTTGGTGTGGCCAAAATGTAACTGTAACTGCCCCTAACACACACACATATATAGATACAAGTATATCAAGAGTTTATTTTTAAGTTAAAACTCGATTTTAGTTTTTAGTATAAAAGTTGGTTTAATTTGGCAAATAAAATCAGATTCAAAACAAACAACGTTCATTGAACACAACTTTGAGTTCACTTTTAAATAAATTTTCTTTCAATTTCCTCATCTCTTCCTTTTAATCCTTTCATCAACATGAAGGTAATTGAATTTTAAGGAGAAAAAAGTTTAAAAAAATATATATTAATTTTCTTCTTCAGTTCGTATTTGCCGTAGTCATGTTGGCTCTTGCCGCTAGTGTCCATTCTTCTTTGATTGCTCAACATGCTCCTGGTGTGTCCTATGTTACAGCTGGCTTACATCCTGGTTTGGGTCTCCATGGTGCCTGGGGTGGTCCTTTGGCTGCTCCCTGGGGTCTTGGTCTTGGCCATGGCTTAGGTATTCCCGGCATCGCTCTAGCTCAAGGACCTGCTCTTGGTCATGCTGGATTAGGTTTAGGACTTGCTCATGGTCTTGGTCTTGCCCATGGTGCTGCTCATGGTCCTGGTGTTTATGTTGCCAAAACACGTGGTGCCATTCATACAGCTCCTTTGGCTGGTCATTTGGCCTCAGCTACTTCCGTGAATGTAGCTCCAGCTCCTGGTACTCATTAAATCCTAATAGACCACCTCCTAACACCGGCTTAACCCTTTCCCCTGCTTCAATAGACTTTTAGTTATATTTATCTTATAAAACATTTATGTATGGCAAACACTTAACATCTTATCAATCATCATATACTTCTCAGATGGTCATCACATTTTCTTTGGCAAACAACAACAACAATCAGGAAAACTTAAAGATTTCTACGAACTTTTTTGTTATCTGTTCTGTATTTATAACTATATTTTCTATATCTCTTTTTGCTTCAACTATCATCTTCTTTCTATCTTCTTTTTCTTCTATCGTTTATCTTTCATTATTCAATGTAAATAGTTGTTTAGTATTGCAAGAACATAACAAAATGTTTAGAATTTATGTAAATAATTTCTAAGTTTAAAAAAAAAGCAAATAAAAAATGTAAAAAACTCTATATAGAAATAACTATAGATTTTATTCTTAAGAACTCCTGGAGAATACAATGCAACAATGCACTGAATCCCCTGAGTAGCAGGAGATTTGAAACATTCAGTTGGGAAAAAATATGATCATTTATCATCGATCATTTGCTGGAGTTTGTCACTCATGCACAATGGTTTCAAAATAATATATTTACCTTCCGCCACCGAGTATAACATCAGGAAGGAATCATTCAAGACCCCATATAGTATAAATATTCTTGCATTGAATCAAAATCTGAGTCGACTGAGTCTAAGAAAAAATTACGAATTCGGAAATATTGTTCGCGATTGTCAAAAGCAGTTTCTTACCTTAAACTAACTGTAACGATCTATTAGCCGAAAAGTTATAGACCGACATCTGAAACAGCTTCAAAATTGCATAAAAACTTTTCCATTTTTTTCAACAAAAAATAATTGGATTTTAACAAAATTCAATCATAAAACATCGAAATTAGGTCAATATGTTCTAGTTAAAATGTATAGTCGGTCAAGTCCATCTATGTAATACCCTACACCACATTGTTGGTAAAAATAACTGCTACAAAAAATGTATGACACCCTTTGTTTTATCTTACTTATGCTTAAGTTTGCAATAATTTATTACGATACTGACATTTATGTGAAATTTATGCGTTTTACAGTGTTGGAGGGCTGTATGGGAGTTAGAAAAAATTATTGACCGACCTTCGGGTAATTTCGCACACATCTATTTGCTTATAATTAGTTTAATTTGACCAAATATTACAAATCCCCCGTATATATGTGATTTGTGCCTTTAAAAGTGATATTAGGAAGTGTATTATATGGGACCTATGAGAAATGTACCGATCCTCATATTATTTGTGACATCGGTTTAAAATATCATATGAGTTACTTTGGTAAAATTTTAATAAAATAGTTTTAAAGTTAAAAAGTTTTAAAATAATTTCATTTTTAAGAATTTTATGGGTCAAAAACATTTGTATGGGGTTTATAAGAAATAATGGACCAAACATAACAAATTTAGGTGTTCATTATCTTTGATCCAAAATAATAGTTCGTGCCAAATTTCACTACGATATCCTCAAAACTGCGACGCTTATTGCGAACAAGCCGGGCGAAAGAACGGACATGGTTAAATCAAATCATGAATTTATTCTGTATCGAGCGGTATATTCAGAAGTGGTGGTAGATTTTTCATGTCCATTGTAAACATCTGCAATGGACAGAAAATGATTGTTGTACCCAACTAAATGCGGTAAAGAAGGGTATAAAAAATTTAGGTTAAAATATGCAAAATATTGACACATCGCAAACTCAGAGTGCTAAATAGGGAGCAATTTTAAAGATATTTTACTAAAATTAACCCCAACGAAATTTAATTATGCTGGGGACTTTGTTTTATCTGGCTCCCATATGAAATACCTTCCCGGTATAAGATTTTAAACTTATCTTATAATATGGACCAATTATTATATATAAAAATTTTGTATGATTGTTGTTGTAAATTTCCTACATATAGCTATTAATGTGACCTATATCAATCCATATTTTGCTATAGCTTCATATAAGGCTCTCCCGAAAAATAGTTTTGAGGTTATAAAATACTTCAATATAATCACAAAAAAGCAATTCAATTGAATATCGGCAAAATTATGTTTATATTATTACCAACTGTTTTTAATATATGACTTTTGACCAACATTGGTTTAAGTTACCGCAGTAGGGTTTTAAACTTATAAAACTTTTAAATATGGACCATTATCGGGTCTTATTATGCAGTAGCTCCGATATCAGGTTTTTTTCCGGAATAGGGCTTTGATCTTATAAAACTCTTATGTACGAACAAATCTTATTAGAAATCGTAAACGAAAATCATGGCGAAGCTTAACGAAAAATTGGCCTCAGTATTAAAAGTATAATTTATAAGAAATTTTGACCAACCAATATATCCTGAAAGCATGAAGATTAAACAATGGTTCCATCAAAATCAAAATGACCTAAATAGGTGGGATGAAAAGTTTTTTTATCGCATTTAATATAATTTGACTAGATACCATGATTTAATTTAAGTCGATTATTTTTCCTTTACATCTAAAGAAACTGATTCTTTAATTATTGATATTGTCTAAGTTATAAGTCTAAAGTTCTTTGCCTAAAAAATGGATATTGGAGGATAATGGATAAAAAATCTTGCGGAATCTCATTTAATTATTTTTGTGAATATGATGATTTCTGAAACAGACGAATATAGCAAAATCGACTCAGATACATACAATACTATGCTCGTGTTACACACGGAATGACATTTTTTTGTATTCTCGTTTAATTCACAAAAATGCAGCTGAATATGCCTTTAATTAAAACCGATTTCGACTGAAAGATTGTCGAATAATTTGACAGTAGAAATTAATCAAAACCGACCAGTTTCCGGTTTCGGTTTTTGAATATGTATAATAAACTTGATATCAGGATACCTTAATATATTCATTATTGGAATAAAACTCAAAAATTATATATATTTTTTTCGTAATTTTATTTCATTTTGTACATAAAATCACTAAAAACAGAGTAAAGAAAAACGGAAACAATATAAAACGGTAACAATGTTTTTCTTAAAGATCAAAGATAATATTTTTTTGTTCGATTTTTTTTTAAGATTTATGTTGCAATACAATACAAATATTTACAGTTAATGAGTAAAAATAGTAAGGAAGTTGTTTAAGGGACAGAATGACAGATTACAGGCAGTTATAAAGTATAAAGGAGTTCAAGATATGAAAGAAATAGTAAAGTGGGTGAAAATGTGTAGCTTCTTCTTGATTGTTGTTGTTGTTGGACTTGGTTTACAGGACTAAAAAAACTTCGATTTGCCATAATTACTGAGATCCTTATAGATGTTAAAGGATTTAATAAATATATGCAGGTGGTGGTATTTGTGGTGGTGATATATAGTGATGTTGAGTGTGTGCTAGTTTGAAAAAATCACAAGAGAGCTGCTAAGAAAAAGGATAGAGAAAGGAAAAAGCTTGGGAAAATAGTTACTAGATAAGCTATGGATTGTAGTGGATACGATAATAGTAGCAGGTTTATCAGCTGGATACATAACAAGTTTAATATACTTATAACTAGTTTGGCATTTTTATGTCATCAGATTGGATTGTAGAATAGAATGCTGTTTTGAGCCGTTTTTAACGATATCATTGAATGGCTTAGTGCGTACCGGGTGCAGGAGCTACATTCACGGATGTAGCTGAGGCCAAATGACCAGCCAAAGGAGCTGTGTGAATGGCACCACGTGTTTTGGCAACATAAACACCAGGACCATGAGCTGCACCATGAGCAAGACCAAGACCACCATGAGCTAAACCAAGACCGAGACCAGCATGACCAAGAGCAGGTCCTTGAGCTAGAGAGATACCGGGAATAGCTAAACCATGACCATGACCAAGACCGAGACCTAATGGGGCAACATATGGACCGCCATAGGCACCATGTAGTCCCAAAGGTCCTCCCCAAGGTCCTCCCCAAGGACCAGCTGGATGTACAGCAGTGGTAACGTAGGATACACCAGGAGCATGATGAGCAATCAAGGAAGATTGAACACCGACGGCAAGAGCCAACATGACTACGGCAAATACGAACTGTGGATTAAAAGAGGTTATGAAAAATGAATGAGAATAAGGATTTAAAAAGGCAGATTTATTCAAAATAACAAACTTTTTAAAAAGTTTAAAAAAAGTTTTGAACTTGTGAATGTAAAATCCAAAGCTTTTTAAAACTTGCTAATATAAAATCAGTTTCATTCAAAACTTTTAAATCTGAAAATTATATGTAGATCGGAAAGCTTTTAAAAGGTTTGCAAGCTTTTCAAGATTCATGTTTCAAAACAAAGCTTTATTATTTAAATTATTTTTTATGTTAAACTTAAAATTCATTTGAGAAGTTCTTTTTTTTTATTTGAAACTTTTAAATCTGACGCTAAAAGTTTTAAAGCTTCAAAAATTTGTGAAAATATTAACCCCATTTATTTTGCTTCTTCAATAAATATAACATTTATTTGAAAAATTTTCCTATATTAAAACTTTAAGCTTTTAATTTATCGAAAAATGTTCAAGTCGAAAGCTTTTTTAGTATTTATTTCATTTCATTCATTTATGTAAAGATTTTGATTTAAGAAAAGCTTATTTTATGAGGCTTTTTACAATCTTATTTTTATAAAATTTTATGTTTAAAGCTTCTCAAAAACTCTGAAATTTTCCAGAATTTCATTAAAAATAAAATTTTTATTTTATTTTTTTAACGTGTTTTTAAGTGAATTTTTAAAAATCTGGTCAGAAGAAGCTCGCAAGCATTTAGTTCAGAAAGATATTAATTTAATAACCGATTAAAGTTTATTTTAATATTTAAAATTGGCTACTAGTTTGCACATTATATTATTGAAAAGCTTTAAGTTATGAAAGCTCATTTTATTAAAAATTTAACTCTTTCAAGAATTTTGTTAAATATTGAAGCTCATTTTATATAAAAGTTGACTCTTTGAAAAACCTTTTCACTCTCAAAACTTTTTCGTAAAGCTTAAAGCTTTTTAAAAGTTTATAACTTAAAAGATTCTCTGGCAGCAGATATTTTCTTCAAAAAATAATAAGCTTTTTAAAAGCTTGTAATAACCAAAACTTTTTTGACATACATCGCTCACAATCTAAGTAATTCTTAATTAAAAAAAGTTGCAAAAACCTTAAGGCATTTTTAAAGGAATTTAAAATTTATAATTTTGTATTAGTGAACTTGAATTAGAAGCTTTTTGTCGTTTTTCTAAATATCACTTTAGGCAAGTTTTTTTTATTTAAGAAATTATTTCACATTATTTTAATAATTTTACACTTATTTAATTTTCACTTTACATATTTTCGACCCAAAACTTTACCTTCATGTTGTCGAAAAAAGGATTTAAGGAGAAGAAGTTGAAAGAATAAAAAACTATTTGAAATTTGAACTCAAATTGTTGTTCAATGAACGTTGATTTGATTCTGAATTTGTTAACGAAATTATACCAACTTTTATACCAAAAATTATTGAAATCGTATTGAATGTTAAAGTGTAACATTTTGAAGTTGTGGCAGGTAAAAAAACACAGGTGGACAGACACACTTTGGCCACACCAAAAAAAGATATAAAAAAGCAACAACAATAACAATTTTATTCAACTTTGATACAATTTACAAATGTGGTACGTAAATAAATAATAATAACAACAACAATAAATGCAAAATTTAACTTAATTTAACAGAGCAAAAACAACAACAACAGATATCAAGAGCAAAATAATATTTAACTTCAACAGAAACCAATACAAACGCCTTCATTTAGTTGCATGCCAATTGTGCAGCATGGATTACAACAACAGAAGTTAATAGCAAAACAATAACAACTATATCAGGCGCAACAATTGTATACACATTTTAAAAACCAAAAACAATAATAAATTTACTTGCAACAATTAAAACGCCAATGCTACAATTAATCATTAATATTAAATAAAATAATTAAAAATAAACAATAAATAGAATTAAGGAGTGAAATCGAAAAATATCATTTAAATGAAAACAAAACCACTAAACTTACAGTTTATTTTTTAATTTCTGTCATTTTGCCCGAACAGGTAGTCCATCTCCTTTTAAAATATGCCACACTTTTAGACACCTTTTTTGTGCTCTTCAATTTTCATTTAACGAGAGATCAATAGCTCTCCACTGGCCTTAGCTCCGAACAGGAGGATTTGGAGGATTTGCATTTCTTGGTATAAATACCACATTTTTGTTCTTGTACCACTCAAGGGTTTGTTTACCAAGTGGACACATTCCTTGATGTAATTTTGGGTAGTTATAGAGCCCGTTTCTTTAAAGTGGTAGTCCATCTGCGTTTAAAATCGTCTACACTTTTGAACACCTTTATTGTGTTCTTTACTTTCCTTTAGCAAAAGCACAATATCTCTCCACTGGCCTTAGCTTGGAGCAGTTTGGAGGATTGTTGTTTTGACTTCTTTTGGGTCCTAAGCTTTCCTTAACATATTCTCGAACATCAGTAAGATGAAATTTTTCAGCAGTTCAACTTTTCATCCATTATGTAGCAAGAATACTTTTTTAGAAAACCCAACTTTAATTTCCGTGCTCTGTTTTTGGCTTCTTAATTTTTAACAGCGTTTCCAGCCAGGAACTTTTTGAACTTTGTATATTTAAGTTTTAACTTCTTGTACCAAATAGTTCGAACACTGAACTAAACGATCTACTTTCCTATCGGACGTATTAAGAGCTCTTTTGAAAATGCATTCTATTTTTTGGCTGAATTAGTTTTTCTACTAACAAACAAGTTCTCCCGATACTGTAAAAGAACATTAGAAACAGTTCTACGACAGACTTTTTTGGGCCAAGTTGGGTATTGTTGAAAATGTTTAGTAATTATAGAAGGCACTGTATTCTGGTCACCCATTTTAAACAGGTTAACAATATATTCACTTGTTTGATATTGATCGTAATAATTGACATAATTTACAAAGATAACTTCTTCAAAAAAATATTAAAAAAAATTTTTCGTTAGAAGTTTAAAAAATGTGTGTTAAGAATATTTAATCTCACTCCTTAATATTATAATGAAAATATATTGAAAATTAATACGTTTAACTTCAAAAAGTTAATAAAAAAATAAAAATTTATATTTTATTGATGTAAAATATAAATTTTTTGTACAAAATTTTCTTGAATTAATTTCCAACAGAAATTTAAATTATTTTTAATAATTTATCATTTTAATTTATATACTAATTGCACAGTAGGACCGAATCTATGTTTTTGATATAAATCTAAAACATTTTCAAAATAAATTCTCTAAGGCGATGTCAAAAGTTCATCGTTATGTGTTTTGAAGAAATTTATCTTAGTAAATCAGAGTCACAGGAAAGGGGGATAAAACTAGGGAGTGTCGAACAGCGTTTCCGTTGAGATTTTTTAAAAATTCGCACAAAAAGGGGATTTTGGCAAATAAAGTCTCATCTAAAGGGTGATTTGTGTTACAAAAATTATTTTAATTTAACAAAAATTTAATTTAAATTATGAATTTGCACTCTTTTCCGTTTAATGTAGAAATAATCTTGAATATTAACCAACAATTAGGGTTTTCTTAAAATTATCACTATTTCGATTTCCATTATGATTTCGCAAAAGTATTGTTTATTATTTAAAATTCCATCGTTCTTAATTTTAATTTTTTTCATCCATAATTAATATCGAATTTATTTTATATCCTTTTTTAGCCAAATTAATGAAATTTCATGAAGTTTTATGGCGAAAATCCAAACTATAAAAAGTGGATAAAATGGGAAAATTTGTAAGAGAAAAAAGCTTTATGTGTGACTATTCTATTTTAGAAAGTATTAGGAATCAATTGAGATTTGTTACAAATTTACATACTAATTTGTGATGTGAGGAAACAGTGAAGGTCACTTTCAATTACAACCTTCAGCAATATAATTAAATCGATCGACTCAAAATTGTTTACAGAGGCAATTTTACACATTTAATTACTTGACCTAAGACCTCTTTTTTTCAGATAATTTTTGCACAGTCACAGTATAGGTAGACATAGCTAAATCGAATCGGAAAAATAAGTCATTAATTGTGAGAATAGTATCCCATAATCGGGAAGTGATATAAATAAATCTCTAAACATTAAAGTCTTTTCCAATATACGTTTAACCGTTGTCATTCCGTATATATACTTTTGCATCAAATGAAAATCCGAGTCGATTTTGCTATATTCTTTTTTCTGTCTGTCTGTCTGTTGTTGGCACTCTCATATTCACAATCTTAACAAAGCTTAATGAAATTTGAGAAGTGTGAAATGGATTCAGTGTATTTAAAGATATAGATCGATATCTCATAATAATTGTATTCAAATTGTCAATCGTAAATCAACAAATAGGAATAAAATTGTGCCATTACTATTTATATGTACTCCATTACCATTCAAAAATTAGCAATATCGGCTCAGTAGAAAAGAAGTTATAGCCAAAAATATAACTAATTTTTTTCCAGGTTGTATTTAAGAAAAACTCTTATATATTGTATACATCTGTGATTGTCTATGTGAGTGTGTTTGTACGAAACATAACGTATTTACATACGCTTGTGGTAGAGGATATTGAAGATTCGGCATAATCAAATATAAAATTTTTACTTTTAAATTTCTGTTATCGCAACCCTTCACCACACAGCAAACACAAAAAGCTCTTAATCCATCCACCCATAAGTAAATTGAATTGAAATCTATTTAAATGAAAATTGTTTTTAAACCTTTTTTTGCACATTTAAGACACCGCCCGCTTCTTTTGGTCAGTTTTGGGGTGTTATTTTGCAATTAAAGTTATTTGTACTTGAAGTCGATTGTGTGTATATGTGTTTGTATCTGTATTATTGTTTATATACAAAATGATTGTTAACACCTAGAAAAAAATTCCATAATTTAAATTACTTAATCACATTTATATTCGATAGCAAAAGTTAGAAAGTTATGCCTCAATGGATTTAATAAACAATTAATTAAATGAAACAAATCAGTTATTATAACGTTAAATTTATTATTTTAAGAATTATAAAATTTTCTATTTCATTGGATTTTAATCCATTAATCTGAAGTTTCTAACTCGAACAAATATTTTGTCAAAATCACAGAATCCTTCTTTTGAATGAAATATTGAATGAAATAGATTCTGTAGTTTCCAAACGATTATTTTAAACCTTTTGATTAGAAAGAAGAGAAGAAAACAAATTTAATTTTCATTTTGAAATTCTCTAAAAGTTATGCAATTAAGAATGATTAAAATTAAAATATCAAGTTACTTGTTATAAATAAACTTTAACATAGTTACAGCTGATATATTTATACCCTACACCACCGTAGGTGATTGCGTTTGTATTGATGTTTATAACAAACAGAAAAATAACACTCCACCCACCTTAAGAGTCGATTTAAAAATATTTCAATATTACGGAAATTCGGATAGGTCCAGCGGGGAAATCAAATCACAAATAAGATTTTTCGCAATTTTTTTAATTAACATTACCGGTGTGAGAAGCTTTCGAGGTCCATTCTTTGTTTCCTGGATTCACTCAGAACATGTACCTATCAAACAGTTATCCAGGAAGAGGACTTTTATGGAACCTGTATAAAAATATGGATTGGTGAATTAAGTAACATATTTAAGACAGTTAGATAAATAATTGTTCCGAAATTCAATTTAATTGGTCTATAATTTTCTTTCCCACATTCCGATAAGAGATTTTGAATGGGATCTGTTACAAAATATGTACCGATATTCGTCAAATTATTTACGTGTATTAAATAAAGTTAGAAAAATAATTTCAATACAATTTGTTTATATTTATGATCTCTATAAGCTCAAAACTGTATAACTTACTTATATGGAAGTAATAGGAAAACATGGACCGATGGATGAAATAATGACCCAAGGGCAATTTATATACATGTGGCAAATTTCAAAATACATGTATCAAAATCTTGCATATTGTAGCCGATAATTTTTTCTTAGATAATACCTTCTTGACGTTACACACGGAAAAATAAGGTTAATTTAGCCTCATCATTACTGAGTGGAGGGTATAAAAATACAAAAAAACTCATACATAATTTTTATACCCTCTAACGCAAGAAGTGGTGAAGAGGGTGTATTAACAGATGTAACCATCTGTCTGTCTGTTGTTGGCATGCTCACATCCACCATTGTAGACAGAGCTCAATGGAATTTGGCCTGAGTATTCGTTATGGTCATGGGGAGTTTCCTATTGAAAAAATCGGTTCAGTATGTTTATGATCCATTAAGTGTTATATTAAAAAATATTTATCATATCATATGTTGTATGTGTTTGCGAATATATATGTGAGTTGTCTATGTAAGTTCACTAATAGTATAATATATTTCTTTTGCACGCATTTGTAGTGGAGAGTATCCGACATAGCTGAATATAGCATTCTTACTTGCCTGAATACCCCTAATAATTAACAGCTACAATTCTTTAGACTTTCATATCATTTGGCGCGTAAATAATTATTTCATTTATTTTTATTGTTAATTTTTAATTTGACTCTTATTTATTATTCTCAGTCAAGAATTAACCATGTAATTGATGAATACTTTTCCATTTTGTTTCAATTCAAATTATTAATATGCAGTTTTTTTATTTTTTATTTTGTAATTTAAATTTTTGTTTATTTTAAAAATTCCCCGCGGATAAATAAATTGTAAATATTTTTATTTCTATAAATTTATTCTATTGATGTTTGTTTGTATTTGTGTAGTTAAATTGTAACTTGTAAGTAGCTTGTGTTAAAATGATGTTTTATTAATGTTTTCAGTGTTGTTGTTGTTGTTGTTGGTGATGAATGTAATTTTATCTTTGATGTTGGAAAAAAAAACAAAATGTACAAAGTTTTGATTGTTTGTTCATTTATATTATTCGCCACAACGACCCACCGACGGATCGGTAGTCAGTTTGTTTGTTTGTTTATTTTTCCGATCATTAATTTGTGTTCTTTTCTTTTAATTTCATGTGTTGAATTTTAATATTAATTTGTCACTTTAGACGTTAGTTTGAAATTTATTTATTTATTTAGTTGTTGTTGCAGTTTTTTTTTGTTGCAATATGATATTAATTCGCTGTCAAGTGTTAGCGGTAGCTATTTTAATTTTTTATCATACCCTACATTAAGTTAAGTGAGTGATGTTCTAAGCACACATTAGTTCTAAACCAACTTTTTTGGAAGAAATTCTATAACTGTTGAACCGTGTTTTAAACGAAAAATGAAATGGGAAAAAATCTGTAACTTCCGAACTGTTAATCCAATATATAAGCTTAAATACCTCGGTAACTGTAAGAGATAACCTGCATATTTCACGAGTGATTTAAATTATCAATAATTTCAATTTATAAAAAAATTAAAGAAAATCAAAAGCGATCACCGATAACGCGCCTGAACATCTAGGGATATATGCCCCTGCACATCAACTAGAAAATCTTAATTTTGGCCATTTAAAATTTGATTAAGATATCTCTAACGGTACGAAAGTTACAAAGTGCACTGTTGAAAAGACTGTGACTAAGGAATGAGATCGAAAATTATTAACAATTAATACAATTAATAGTTTTATCTATTAAAATTATTATTACAATATAAAAAATATTTTTATAATTTTAATCAATTGTGATGAAATTTGCACCTTTTTCGGAAACCCTGGCATTGACTTTTTTAGTGCTTTCAGTCAATTTGCCCGAACAGGTAGTTTATTTCTGTTTAAAATCTACCACACTGTTGCGCTCTTAATTCCTTATTTACAGGAGCCCTAGACCTCTCCTCTAGTCTTAGCTCCGTGCAATTTAGAAGGCTTGATTCCTTTGACTCAGGCACCACATTATTGTTGTTGTACCACTAAAGGTCTTATTTACCAGATTAGACTAATTATAACAGCCATTAAAATCCTTAAATTTCGGTATTTATAGAGTCCTTTGCCGCAACTGCATATCCCTCGCAATACCAAGAACTTGGAAAATTTCGACTGCTTTTAGGTCGTAAACTTTTCCTTAACTTTCCCGCGAGCATCAACATAAAATTTTAGATCAGGAAGTTCAGAAAAATCTGACAGAAGAGGTGTTTCGCCATCCCTTATCCCTTATGCGGCAAGAATATTTTTTTTTAGAAAACTTGACTTTAATTTCCGTGCTCTGTTTTTGGCCTCTAAATTTTTAGCATCATTTGTGTCATGAACTTTTTGTATTTTGCATATTCTTAAACCTGCATTAACTTTAACTTTTCGTGATAAATAGTCAGAGTACTGAGTTAACCGGGTTGTTTTCCTACCGGATGTTTTGGAAGCTATTTTGAAAATACTTTCTATTTTTTTGGATTTGGATGTGGACCATTTCTTCTAATTGAACTAGATTTTCTATCAACGGATAAGTTTTCCCGGTACTATTTTATAACATTGGCCAACTTTTTGTTGAACCAGATTGGCTTTTGTTGAAAATTTTTTAATGAAAAATTGTGTTAAGATACTTTCAATCTCACTCCTCACATACAAAATTCACACTGTCTCGAGTCATAAATGAATTTTTGGCGAATTAAAAAAATAACATATTAGACCCACTTTGGAAGATCACCGACTGTGCTCCTGACCAGTTAAAGATCTATTCTCTTCAGCTGATAAACATCTCAGCTTTAAAAACATATATAGTGAAAAACACTGTAATTACTATAATATATAATATATTTTTGCAGTTTATTTAATCTCTTTTTATCGGTTTTAAATATAAAGAAAATGAATGAAATGAATTTTGATCCATTTTAATTTTTTGTCTCCATTAATTTTTATGCGTTTTGAATTCTGAAATTTTCATTTCAATTGTGTGAAATTGATATTTATTTCATTTTTAATTGAATATTAATGGCGGTTTTAATAGAATTTATTTGTTATTTGTTATTTTTTTTTTTTAGTTTTTAAATTCATTCACTATTCCCTCTCATTAAATTGCAATAACTTTTTTTGTTCTACTGATTTACACTTTTAGATTAGAATTTTTTTATCGGCAACTAAAATCACATTAAAATAAAGTAAACCATATTAATCAATTGTCATGTCATTATCATTGCTAAAGTTTGTCATCGCAAATTGACGTTATCATGGTTATAAAATCTTGTTTTATTTATAGTCAAATGTTTTTTTTTTATATGGAGTGTTTAATGTCAATTAAATGGAATATAACGCGTATTTTTTGTAGTTATTTTACATTTTTACGTTACACGTTTTTTTAACGTTACACTAGAAAATAACTGTGAATCAAATCAAATCGTGGTTGAGAGTGAAAAAATCGCTAAAATAAAAAGGGTAATTTTCTTTTTATGTTAGCGGTAGTTGCCATTCAAGATTTCAAAACCTGTTTGCATCAACTTTTAAGAATCTTAGTGCGATTTTTAATAAAAAAAATTGTAAAAATTTCTTTGTTACCCAAATTTTGAGAATTTTTTCTAACTTTTAAGCCAAATTAGCACATTTTGTGGCAATTTTACAAAAGTACACAAACATCGCAGGCAATTGACAGGGTCGAAATTAATTAAAAGTTGTTAAGGGTAATTTTGAGGACATGACTTGAGAAAAATATTGGATTTAAATCTGATAATTCTAATAGTCTGACACAGGGAAATGCTGTACACTTAATGGTATAAATATTTCTCAAACGATCAAAGTAAATTTTTGGTGGACTTTTTACAAAATATTTAATTATATTTGTGCAAGAACCATATACCTATGTGGATTCAATAAAATAATATATTATTTTGAAATAGGAATTTTGAAAAAAATTTGATTTTTTTTCAAAAATGTGGCAACATGTTCTCACTTTAAAATCAACTTTTTCCTTTTTCGACTATAAATTTTGCACGATCTGAAAGAATTTCTAACGTAAATACATATACAGTTTCACTGAGTAATTATTACTTTAAAGTTTGGATTTGTGGCATTTTGGAATGAAAAAGTGGGAGGCTCTATTTTTAAAAGGTACGTGACAATTTACTGATAATTATTACTTTAAAGTTTAGGATTTGGGGCATTTTGGAACGCAAAATTGGAAACTCTTTTTAGGCCTATTTGTCATATTATTTCTTTTCATTCAAGTAATTATCTGTCTTACGATACCAGATACTTACATTATTCTCTTCAAAAATTAACTGAAACTGGGGCACCACCCCAAAATTTTGCACATTTCCCATGTAAATATGTGCTAGAGTGCCCTATGTAATAATTAAACATGTTTTTAAGTATCGTTTGCAAAACTTTATAACCCTAATGTCCTCCGATATAAATCCTTTTAGAATTGTTTAGACTTAAAGGAAATAGGGATTTTAAAGTGAAAACATGTTACCATTGTCATTACATCAGGGAAAACCATATTTTGTTTCTAAATTTCCTTTTTCAAATAATATTATCCCTCTAATGGATCCACATACGATAATGATTCAAAGAAATTATTTAGAATTTTTCTACTGAATCCATCTTTAGAATCCATCCAAATTTAGAATTTTTTTGAAATAGAGCCAACACTTAAACAACTTTTCCAGAAATGGTAAAAATAAATTAGAAAAATAAATTGGAAAACATCTCAGGAATATTCATGTGAAATTTCAAAAAAAAATATTCAATAGTTCCAAAGTCACAGAATTGCTTCCAAAAAAGCGTTTTGCGATGACAGTGTATTGGTGTTAAGTAGGAACTTGCGAATGTTGAGTTATGACGACCTTGAAGCATATGAGAGATATGTATTAATAACTTACAGTGTCCAACCACAATGTATACTGGCGATAACTTAAAAAAAAGTACCATAAATCTAGACTCATTATCATGTCCTAAAATTGATCCTCACAATTTCAATTTCTAATAAAGATTTCAATATACAGTGGAAATTGTAGTTTTATGTGCTCCTGGAAACCAAATTGTTTCAAAAGTTCCATATTTTTTTTAGAATTTCATATTTTGAAAAATATGAATTTCGAGTTCGTATTTTTAAATGAAAACATCTTGTTTTAATGAACACTAAATTTATTAATTCTTCAGTCAAAATGTGAAAGAGATTTTTGACATACATAACAAATTACAAGTCAAACAAAAAATTATTTATTTAATTAAATATTTTGTTAAATGTACAATTTTCCTATATCTGAATTATACAAATATTATTTTCAACATTTTTAAATTTTTAATAATTTTTGTGTTTATTTTTGTACTTAAATATTTAGTTTATTGAAATTTCTAAACAACAATTTTATGTCAACAATTTTAAAACAGATCAAAGATCTTTTAAAAATTTGATTTTTTTATATAATCGTAACGATCATATCGAAAAGCATGGAAATATAATAACTTCCTTTTACTTGTTTTTTGTTTTTATTATTATAAAAAAATATTATTTTTATTAAAGTAATTACAAAATTTAATTAGATTTTTTCCAGAATTATTTACAACTATTAACAATAAAATTAACTCTTTTAAAACGATTAAAAAAGTAGATTAATTAAATCATTTAATTGTTTTATTTTTTTTTTTTGTATTCTAAATCCATAATTGACATTAGATACGTTTCTAATTAGAACAAACGATTATGGGTTATTAGATTGTGCAGATAAAAAGTGGAATTATATAAAATTAAATTTAAGAAAAACCCTACTATATCACATTGGACCTAAATTGTATTTCCGTCTGATATTTTTTATATCGAAATCCGTTCCATATATAAACCAAATTGTAGTTCTAAATCAAAGTACTTCTAATAACATAAGTTTTTCATGTTATTAACATAACATGATCATTAATCGTGATGTAATGGCAAATTATTATTTGTAAATATTGAAGTCTGTTAGTGGAAAAAAATTGAAATATAAAACTTTTGTGGCACAATTAACACAACAAATTTGCACAAGAAACAAAAAATCCAAGAAATTTTATATAAGAACAATAAGATTTACTACAAGAACAACAAAATCAACTCCATCTGGAATAAATGATCATATAAAAAAGGTATGGGATAAAAAATAAAAGATTTTATACAAAATTATAAAAAAGTAAAACTGTAAAGGTAGAAAATAATCGTCTATATAATACACTACAGCATAGTGAGTGAGATTTATATCATTTGTGATTTATGTCAAATTGATTTTTTTAGAAAGTCTCAGAAATTTAGGGTAATGTAGATGCTACAGAGTATTATATCATTTATAATTCTAGAGATCTTCAAGTCAAACTAAATTTTAAACCCATTTTAATCTTGCTTTTATACACTACACATCGTAGGTGTTAGGGTATTATGCGTTTGTGCTGATGTTGTAGCATACAGAAAAAATGAATTCACATCTACCTTTAAGTATTCCGTTTGACTCGGATACACTTTCTGAGTCAATTTAACGATGTCTGTCCGTCTGTGTTTCTGCCCGGCTGCCTGTCCATGTAAGCTTTTTGAACACTCAAAGTCGCAATTTTTGAGATATACATGTTCAGTAGGCCGAAACCTATTAAAATTGGTCCTGTTTGTACAATATTTCATGCAGCTCCTATACAAATGTCCTCCCAAAATGTTGTTTTATGGTTATTAAAGTGCTAAATATAAAGCGATTTTAACGAAACTCAACCAAAATAAGTCTTATGTTATTTTAAATCACCCCAAATTATGTGAGGGTAATCGATTATATTTCATAGGTCCCATACAAACCCTCTTCCAAATATCACATAAATTGGTATATTATTAAATTGATGTTCGAAATCATTCCATCCATTCTTTTAGCTTCTTTGTAACAGCAATAGAAAATCCTTTCCAAATGTAAAAAATTCACATAAAATTTAGTATCATAATAATGTACTCATTACTTAACCGTTAACCAGAAAAACAATCTATACGAGGGTCACTCATAAATATTTCGATGCTGTTTTTACAACGAACAATTTGGTGTACGATATTACAAAGTTGGGCGTTGTAGAGGTCTTACAATTTAATTATTTATTTTTATATACAAATTTACTTTACTTTTAAAATTCATAAATTAATTTAAAATTTTTAAGAACCCAACATAAACGTATTTCCTAACTTTAAATGGGTTCCGCATTTATCCCTGACTAAATATGCCAGTCTGTACTATTCCAGCCTTACTTAGAAACACTTCTGCTCTAAATATGACAAAATTCAAAATGATCAAAATTTAAAAAAAATGTACATGTCACAGTGCAGGATTATTCGCGCTATTCAAATTTTATGAGATTAGGCCTGGTCAGTAAAAAATATTTAGATGAGGAATGTAGAGTATTAATCCACGAACATATGAAAAAACCGAAAAAAACTTTTTGGAAACAATTATTCGAACTTGTTATAACGGTTCAAGAGAGACTATATACAAAGTAATTTTCCAAAATATTTGTCGCAACATTCTATTTTCGTGAAAAGCAAAAGATGTTATTTTGAGAATAATTTTGTTGCTATTACAAAATTATTGTTATAAAATTAACAATAACATTATTGTCTTCATGGGTTTAGTAATATGTTCAACTCAATAATATATTATCGTTAATAAATTCTCAGTAACGACAAAACTATTTTTTTTTGATATATCAAAGTGTTATTTTTATAGAAACATTAACATTTTTGGGAATTTCAACAAAAATATTTCCATTGAATAAATTTATTATTATTTAAATTATTTTGATAATTATTAGAATGATTAATGAAATTTGTGGGTCGACAATACCTATGTTGTGGCACAACATAGATATGTCAGCGTTAACCTCACCATATACAACTTTATTATTTCGCCTCATAACCATATTATGATCAATAACGTGGGTGTATTAGCATTAACAACAATGATATGACTGTGTGATAACCATATTTTTTGGTGGTAAAACTATATTGTGTTGGTTTATTTCAAATTATTTTATAGATCAACAATCATAACAGTTAATCGCAATATGTTGCTCATGATTATGGTAACCACAACAATACTTTTTCTCTGAAAATTTCATGAATCAGTTCAATGGCTTAGCTGCCCTTAACACTACGAAATAAACTTACTAGCATGCATGCACACTTGAAAATGCGTCTATACTACTCAGTTTTTATAAACCTAATCTTTGGGCTATGGCACTTATATGTTACAATTTCATTCTAGATATTGCTGAAACTGCGACTGTACTTCTATGACAAACATTATATTGAAATGCAGCCGTACCCACACAATCGACTCAGGAAGTGATTTTCAGACGTTCGATTTATTAAAAGTGGTGCTAATACTATTATTTGCCTATTGAAAATATCTGCACATCACGTTTAAACAGTGGCTGAGATTTTTTGATTTACTCTACGTAATGTCCAGATCAATGCACGTTTTTCTTCAGAACTGAGTATTCAAATTTCAAAAAATGTTCAACATCATGCGAACTTATTTGAGTTAAAATTATTATTTGATCAAAAGGATATTCTATGGGAATTTAGTTAACGATTAAAGAATATAGCAACATGAAAACGACGAAAAACTTGGAACTCTATAGTTTTTGGTCTGAAAAAGTACTAGATTTATGGAACCATTAATAAATTAATTTAGATTTAGAGGACCATGAATAAATGAAATAATTCTAAGAATAAATGAGAATAATTCCTACCAATCTATATTTTATTCATCTAATTCCTATATTATTTTACCCATACCTCCCAAAACAATAACAATACATGCAGCAACTTAGGTCAATTGTCATAAATGCCAGAGAGACAAACACAATGGCACAACATGGAATGACAAGCAAAGGTTTCATACCATAAATACTCGAAATCAATATGGACTCATAATACATATATTTCTTTTAATAGTTTGGACACGTTGAAAGATTTGCGAGAATGTTGAAATAACAACACACATACATTCACACACATTGATTGGGTTTAATTCAGAATTGCTTAAGATGTATTTAATAAATAAATAAATAAATGAAAAAAATTAAATATAAAATTTAAAAATGTTCATAACTTTTAAATAGAACAATTTTATATATAATTTTTTTAAGGTGCTAGATAATTGTAGGGTGTGGTACGTTGTAAATAAGTACATTCAACAATGCAATTGTTGTCTTTTCTCCATTTTTTCTTGCATTTTAATTTAAAAAGATTTTTTCTTTTTATATTTTTTTAGTATTTAGTGATTATTTTATTTTTTCCTTTAAACATAAATTTTTAATTGAAATAATAAAGAAAGAAGTAAAAAAGTTAAAGTTGGTCAAGCCCGACCATGTAAAACCCTACACTACATTGTTGATTGTAAATGATAGCTACGAATGAATTTATGAAGGAGCCCGTATAATTTGGTCTAATTTATGATCAAGTATAATACTTATATTTATGTAAAATTCATGCATTTGAAAAGGATGTTTTCCTAGAAGGTTACACCGGAGCTAGAAAAAATGATGGACCGAAGAATACCTCGTATAATTTCGAACTTCGATTTTAGATTGTATAAATTTGAGTTGTTGTTATTTCAATATTAACGTATATGTGCGATTTATATCCTCCAAAGTATTATTTGGAAGAGAGGTGTCTGGATCCTATGATAAGTAATAAACCGACACCCGCATAATTTAGCACTTCGATTTAGAATATTATAAGACATTTTGTGTATAATTTCATTGAAATCATTTTGTATTTATAACTTTGCGGAACTCGCCGAAAGGAAATTTGTATGGGAGCTTCTTGAAATATTGGACCGAATATGACTAGTTTCAATAGGCTTCGTCGTTGACCCAAAAAATAACATATACCAAACTTAATTTAAACACTTTAAAACTTGCGACCTGTAGAGTGTTCACAATTTTTATATGGGCAGCCAGGCAGACAGACGGACGGACATCGACATTAAATCTACTTAAAAGGTGATCTTGAGTCAAAAGATATACTTAAAATCAGGTTTTACACATTTTTTCTGTATGTTACAAACATCAGCACAAACGCATAATATCTAAACACATACATTGTTCGTAGGGTATAAAAAGCTAATAAGCATAAATTGTAAAATAGAATAAAAACAACAACAACAACATGTGGTCATATTAAGCCATGAACGCGTGCTTTATAGGAACTTTAAAGTTATTTAGTATTTTTTTCATATTAATTTTTTCTCAGTCTGTCTGCATTTGTGAATTGTACGTGCTGCAATGCAGGCGGGCATCAATTATGCACGTTTTATAAATACACTGAAAAAAATTTTAGAACAATTGTTTTTATTAAATATAAAAAAAGTTATCGTTAAGTAAAAGAAAAAACAGATTATTTCTAATTTTTTTAATAGAGAATAAATTTTGAAGCTCTCGCTTCAATAATTCTATAGACTATTGAAAGTAATATTCACCTTGTTGAGATACAACTCCTCTAGTTCGATCTACTTTTTCCATAATTAGTTTTAAAAACTTACCTTAGACATTTTTAATAAAATTTGATTAGATTCTTATAACAATTTTGGCATGATCTTTTGTTTTGTCAATCATTTCAATTAAAGTTATGGATTTGGATCACACTCGTCATAATCCAAAAAATGCGAATATCGACTTAAAAGTAGTAAAGTGTGGGGCAGAATCGAATTTTTTAGAAAAGAATAATAACTTTTGGCACCTTGGATCTCATCGAGGATCCATGGACAGAGTTATGGAGGCAAATTGGAATAACGTAGATATTAATTTTTATCGCTTAAAACAAATATTGTTTCTCATTTAAATTGTCTTTAGTCATTCTAATATTTGTCCGAAATTATTGCCCCCTTGTACATTGTTTTCACTTTGTCAAAATAATAAATTATTTATAAAATAAAAACACTGACACCCAAATATCTGCCCAGTTCAGAAATAAACAATTTTCAATTTAAAAATTTAAAAATGGTGATTTTTGTCGAATATTTTTCTTAAAATTATTTTTTAACAAAAAAGTTACAATTTAATTTTTTATCCCAAAAAATTATGGTGCTAAATCCAAGTAATGCTTAATCCTCTCAAATTTGACCTTTTTTCTAAAATCCTAAAGCCCGAACTTTAAAAGCGAATAATGTTTTGTAAACTTTATTATACTCTACACTACCATAGGTAATGAGGGTATTATGTGTTTGTGCAGATGTTAGTAAAGGGCAGAAGAAATAGTCCAGCATAATAACGTTTGACTCAGAATCACTTCCTGAGTCGATTTAAGCATGTCCGTCCGTCCAGCTGTCATGTCAAGCTTGTTCGCAAAGTACATGTAGCAGTTGAAATTAATGAAATTTGGCATGTACTATTATTTTGTACCAAGGATGATGCCTATTAAAACTGATTATGATCGGTCCACTATTTATTATAGGCCCTATATAATGTTTGCCCCGGAATGTGGTTTTTGGTCCATAAAATTCCTAAATACAAACGATTTAACCAAATTGTGTAAAAATAAGTCTAATTATATTCTAAAAGGATACTCCAAATTATACGAGGATTGGTCTATTTTTTCTCATAGGTCCCATAAACCACCCCTACAAATATCACTTCAACTCATAAATCGCACTATAATTGGGTATTGTAAAAATATTTAATCAATATAAAGTAAATATAAGCTAAAACTGATGTGGAAAATTATACGAGGTCGGTCCATAATATTTCTTACTCTCATATAAACTTCCAGAAAAAAATCCGTTGAAAACGTATAAATTTCACATAAGTATAAATAAGAAAAGCAAATTATGCGAGGGATGTTAATTATTTCTCCGTAGCAGTCATTTACAACCAACTATTTCATAGTCGGGATTGACCGACTATAAAATTTTTACTTGTTTGGTTTGCGTTTATAATCATCTGGTAATGTTTCTGGTAATAGAATAAAAATACGTCTCCACAAAAAATCATGTTTTGAGTTATGTCTATCTTGCACCAAATGATCGACATTTATACATGTGATTACAAATCAAAATAATAAATTATTACATTACAAGGTCACATATATTTATCATTTTCAATCTTCAAAGACTCTATTAAATAATATCCAAATACCTATAATATATCAAAATATTAAAACTTTCCCAATTCTTAGGTCCCTTATCTCTAAGAAAAGATTTTAAATCATTTATAATTGTAGCAAAATATAAAATCAAGTAAAAATCAACGAATCTACAAGAGCCCACTTGTTTTAATAATTGATCCCATTTAGATCTTTAATCTTAAATTATTATTATTTTTGTAATATTTTTAAAACTTGACTAAAAGACTTTTTTCCTAAATCTAAGCAAATCTGACAAAAAAAATAATAATACAAATTCAAATATTATTGCAAATCAGTTGAGGGCGTTTAAATTTTTTTATAACATTTTTCTGAACTTTTTATTGTTGTTGTTTTTGTTATAGTTAAAGTTAAATGGTCATTATTTAAAAAATGTTGAACAAAAAAACGTTATAAATTTATATTTATTTATGTTGCAATTGCAATAATAAATATTTATTTATGTTCTTTTTTTCACATTTTAAATAAGAAAGAATAAAAAAGGAATATTTTTTTTTGTTTGTCCATAAAGTCAGAATAACAACGCCTCAACAATTTAACATGACTTTTAAACAAGTTACCAAATGACTTTTTATGTATTTTATACCCCTTATTAATGCAAATGGTGTCTGAGAGTAGATTAAATTAGTTATTCCGGATGTAACACAAAAAAGGAAACATTTTAAAATAAATAATTTAAATATTCATTGAGCAATACCGAAACAAACACTTTTTAACGGCATTGTGATTTTGCAATGATAATAATTATTGTTATCATCACTAAAATATAGTTATTGCAATCAAATATTTTTATTAACTTTATAATTTTATAATGATAATAGTACAATAAAGGTATTGTTTTCGCACACCAAAACTATTGTTATCGGTACTAAAAATACTGTTATAAATGGAGACTTATGAAGTCTTATGAATGGAAGCATTCATTCCTTGATGATATTTATACAGCCCGTTGTAACAAATGATTAACTTCCTTTTTCGCAACTAAATATTGCTTGACATACCAAGAAATTTTTGGGAAATTTTGTCTTCTTCAACTTTTCCTCGAACATCAACATCTTTAAATTTTATACCCGGAATTTTTAAAAATCTGCCAGAACATACATTTCGTTCTCCATTATGCAGCAAGAATATTTCTTTAGGAAATTTTACTTTAATTTTTGTGCTTGGTTTTCAGCCACTCTATTTTTAGTAGCGATCATGTAAGAAAATGTTTGATCTTTTTATGTGTTTAAACCTGCATTTAATTTAATTTTTAATACCAAATAATCAGAGCACCGAGCTAACCGGTCTATTTTCCCCCCGGTTGTGTTGGGAGTCCTTTTTCAAAGGCTTTCTATTTTTTTGGTCAGAAACATCATGTGGAATATTTCACCCATCCGAATCACATTTTCTATCAGCGAACAAGTTCTCTTTTTATAATGTTGGAAATAGTTTGACGGCAAACCTTTGAATGCTTGTTCTACTTTTTGTAGGATCAACTTGGGTTTTGTTAAACAGAATTAGAATTTTAGTATGGACTTTTTTCTGATCACTCATTTAAGGCAGATTAACAATATATTCATCTGTTTGACATTAAATATAATAACAGGCATATTTTAAAAAAGAAACTCAAAAGGAAGCCAAAAATAAGTATGTCATCTATGTCGTAATTTGAAAGACAAGTTTTAAAAATTCGCCATATATATTTATTTTGATATAATAAACCCATAAATGAGATTATGCTGATTGTGCCTCTACCGGAATTTTTCTAAATGACATAAATATATGTTATTAATTTGAAGAATATCGGTCCAAATTTTGCTAAAGCTACAATATAAATTTTTTTCCGGAAAAAGTTTAACCTTATAAAACTCTATCATATGAACTAATTTTAACGAAAATCTGAGTGATTTTGAACGATCTTTAATATTTGTAACTGATTTGACTAATGCCAGTACATGTCCATTTAACACAACATTTCGGAATATTGCAATTCTATAGAAATTTTCCCAACTTTTTATCTAACTGTTTTTCATTAATATACGTAAATATGTAATTTATTTCATATAAATCCCCCCTGATATAGGATATTCCTTTCCTCAATATTAATTTTTTACCAGTACCGATATTGTTGCCATGTTTTGCTCTGGCTTTCATATGGGGCCCTTTTGAGGAATCTGGTTTTATGCTGATAAAATCTAAAATTGGTTTTCTGATACAACATCTTCAACCGATGCAAATATTTTCATTATCTTAGTGGTAGACGGTGTTTAAGATTCGGCGCAGTTGTTTGTTTTTTATGCCCTACACCACCATAGGTGTTGGGATAATATGCATCTGTACTGTTGCTTGTACCATACAGACCACCTTTTAGTATACCGTTCAATTTTGGGATCACATTGTGAGTCGATGTCCGTCTGAGTGTCGTTCTGTCTATCAGTTAGATTATTCATGAACATCCTTTAAATGATGGAGAGTTTACAATTTTTGAGATATCTGGATGAAATTGAGTACTATTTTAGCCCAAGAAGATGAAGATGAAGCCTATTGAAATTGCCCATGTATTTCAGGTACCTCCCACACATATGTCCTACCGAAATGAGGCTTTGAGCTTATAAAAGTCATAAATATAAAAAGATTTTAACGAATTTTTACAAAAATTCCAAATTATGCCTTTTATAGGTCCCATACAAGCCCCCTTCCAAATATAAATTTGAAGGGCATACATCTCACATATACATACAATTAATTAAAGTTGGTAAAATTAAGATAAATATAACCTAAAATCGATGTGCAAAATTATCAGAGGGTCGGTCTATAATTTATTGTAGCTCCCATTTAAACCCCAACAAAAGTTCATTTTAAAACGCATATGGTTCATATAACTGTACTGCACACTTAAGAATAAATCAGAAAATAAAATTATAAGAGGGTCGTTTATTAAATTTCCGTAACTACTATTTATAATCACTAAAGTGGTGTAAGGTATTTGATAGTTAAGCTTGACCGTCTATAACATTCTAACTCGTTTGTTATTGTTGTTGGTTTAAGTTTCAGTTGAAGTTTTTCTGTGATTTTGGAAAATGACAATGACCACTTTAAAACACTTTAACGTGACAGTAATGCAATAATATTTTTATAACTTAAATTATTTATTTTATTTTTTAGATTTTTTTAAATGACACAGAATTGTTTAAGAAATATATTAATATTTGGAACAGTGGGTGGCCAAATGATTAAACTCAAAAATAACTACAACAAACATTATTTAATTAATTTATTTTCACATTAAAAACTCATGAAATTGAAAATAATTTTTGTCAGTTATTTTTTATTTAGTTATTAACAATTAATTTTAAAATGTATGTTAATTTTTAATCTATTAAATTTGTTATTATTATTTTTATTGTTTTATTATTAAGAGTAAATAATCTAATTTATTATTTGGCATTTTTCTCTAATTTTGTGGTTCATAATAAATGCCAATTTTATGGATTATTTAAAGTTTTAGTGGTTTAGTTATTATTGTGTGCTTTTCTCAAGATTGTGAAATGGAATTCCCTTGTGCAATTTATCCAAAAAATAAATAAAAATATATATTTTTACATTATTTGATACCAACCCAAATTAATCTTTGTTAATAACAAATTGTAATAGTCCAATACACTGCTAACTCAAGTGACGGCTTAAGCTTTTTCAATCAATTAAACGATCTGGGAACTTGTTACTAAACACTTTTTTAAAAACTTTTTAAGACTACATTTAATAACAATATATGGAGATGGAAAAATTCTTAACATACATAAAGTTATATAATAATCAAACCACTTAAATTACCCTTTTTTATTATTAATGCACAAAAAAATATAGTTTTAATTACAAGTGATGAAATTTTAAATAATTCCATTCACGCTTTCTATCACTTTGCCTGATTTAAAATCGACCACACCTTTGGAGACTATTTTTTGTGCTCTTCAACACTCTTTTAACAACAGTCAATATCTGTCTACTGGAATTAGCTCCATGCAGTTTGGAGGATTTCCCCACAGTGACAGGATGCCAAGACAGTTAAAAAAGAGTGGACACATTATGAAGTATTATGAATGGAAGCAGGCTTTTTTTGTAAAATTTCGTTAATGTTATAGAGACCATAATAACAAATGATTGGTTTCTTTTGTCCCAGCTGCATATTGGTTGCCATACAAAGAGCTTGGAAAATTTTGACAGATTTTGAGTGCTAAAATTTAACATTCCCTCGAGTATCAAATACATAAAATTTGTGTACAGGAATTTTCGAAATATCTGACAGAAAATACGTTTCCTTATTCATCATGCAGTATGAATATTTTTTAGAAAACTTAAATTAAATTTTCGTGCTCAGGTTTTGGCCTCTAAATTTTTAGCAGCGTTTATGACCGAAACTATTTGAATCTTGTATATTTCAAAACCTGAATTAGCTTTACCTTTTCATACCACATAGTTGGAGCACCAAACTAACCGTCTGTATGTGTTCGGAGTTTTTCAGAAAAAACTCCGAATATATTAAATAGACAATTTCTTCTACATGAATTAGGATTTCTATCAACGGATAAGTTCTCCAAGTTTTAAGTAACATCAGAAACAGTTTAACGGCAGACTATTGAATGCTTGGCCAATTTTTTGAAAGGTTTTGTTGAAAATATTTGAAATTTTTTTTCTGTTCCCCAAATCTAATCAGATTAACTTGTTCGACATTTAACACAATAACTGACATGTTTCACAAAGTCAACTTCATCAAAAGAAAACTCAAATATTACATGGGTTAAATATTTTAATAAAAAATGTGTGTTAAGAATTTTTCAATCTCCCTTCTTGATCCTGTTTTTTAAGAACATATAAGTTGATGAATTTTTGTTTTTGTGTCGGAAAATTGGGTCTCAGTTCAAATGTATTTTTTATTATTTTAGTTGGAGTAGGAAAATATTAGTGTATCAGTCGAAGAAAATCAGACAAAAAATGTAAAACTCCTTATCTCCTTAAGTATTGAAGAAATATTAAAACAGTTAAAACGCCCATGTATAAACAGAATATACGAGGGTTGGTTGATGATTATTAATATTGAAATATATAATTAAAATCTTTTCTAAGTTGTAACTTACAGCAAAAGATCATTTTGAATAATAAACTAGTATGAACATTATAGTCGTTCAAGGCCGATTATGAAACACTCTACGCCATACTACTGAGTTTTAGTATGTTTTTTTTTTTTTTTGCTTTAGATTTCAATACATAATTATGATGATAAAATTTTTTTAAGCACAATCTCAACGAGTTATAAGAAATTATGGACTGATCCATGTAAAATGTGACACATAATTAAGAAATGCAATAAGACGCATTTCTGCATAATTTTGTTAAAATTCATTAATTTAAAGTTTTTGTGAACAAAAAATCTATTTCTTTTATTGATCCTCTATAAAATTATGGACAGAGAGATCATAAATCCTGAAGATATTGAAATAAATCGTATGATGCCCATAAATACGAAATCATTTAATTATTTTGGTTCAATCAATTCTGAAAATAATAAATTCAGGACTAATACATGTGTAAATTAAATTTGAAAAATTTTCAAATATTTTCTCTTTTTATTTATGTAACTAATTTAACTTGTACAGGCTTAAATAATATATATTAAGATCAAACTTTACCGACCTCGAATCATTGGAAATAAGCATGTCAACAACAGATAGACCTACAGACAGACAAATCGGCAGATATCTAAATCAACTCAGGTGAATAATGAACCTCTCAGGCTGGCAAGAAAGAATTTACCGTCTTTCATTATAAGGAACAGAAATTCGTTATCTTACAAAAATAGGCAAAACTTCTGAATATTTTTTTAAAAAGGCACGAATGTTTTATTCCGATGTTCCGAATTTAAAATACACTCCACCACTTACACTAAGCAAACATTCGTGTGAATTCCTAAAGGTTTCAAGTAAAAAAATTGCGACCTAAATGATTCAAAATTGCAAACTTATGGAGTATAAAATAAGTCCTTCTTCGCGTTTCACACGGAATGCTAAACTTAAATTCAAAGCTCTAAATTCAGATAAATATGACTACATTTTTTTTAATATCCCAAAAGTTTAAAACTTATAATAAATGTATTTTTCTATGGACATTTACCAGGAATTTCGATGTACAAAATTTCATTCACTTGAATTAATGAAATAATTTTTAAAGAATAAGCATTCCTGAAGGATTAGTTTTTAAAGGTTACCGACTATATAGGTTACCGACTATATAGGAATAGTCCGATGTTTTAGAATAGTCCGATGTTTCAAGAAGCTCACGATATTACCAACATCCGAATATCCGAAAAAATATTCCATAATTGCAAAGTTACAGTTATTTTTGACCATAAAATTGTTTGTGGTTTAATTACATAAATATTAAGCACTTAAATGAGATTCCGCTATTTTAAGTACACTTAAGTGTCCATTGATTGGGCAGCAATTAAACCTCTTTTAAAACTCTTAATGTCCATTTAATCGTAATTATTTTTCTATAACTTAATTAATAATTTTTATTTTTATGTAAAAGCTACAATTAAATACGATTTGACAACAATAAACAATAAACACATTTAAGAAAATTATAAAAATATTTATTTAAACGTTTTTCCACGTTGTTCTCATGTTTATTTAGTTCTTTTTCAATAATTTCATGCAGTTTAACATTGTAAGTTCATTAACTATTTGTCGTCTCTCAAGAACAAATTCTTTATAAAATATTTTTGCACATTTTCAAAAACAATTTTACTATTCTCATACCCTCCACCAATACAAGTGAAGAAGAGGATATTTTAAATTTGTCATTCCATGTGTAACGCTGAGTCAAAATCTGATTCGATTATCCTATGTACGTCTGTTCATCTGTCTGTTGTTGGCACGCTTACATCAACAAAAATTTAAAGAGCTCAATGTATTATTTTTTAAAATCCTGAAAAATTTCCTATTTAAAACTAGCAAAATCAGTTTAGTATATTAAAGAATATAGACCGATATCTGAGGAAACCTCAGAGTTCAAACGAATACTTCATTACCATTCCAAAAACAAGTAAAAATGTTACAGTCGGTGAAAGTCGACTAATAGCCTACACTATATTGTTGCTTATAAATAGTAGATACGAAAAATTAATTAACGACCCTCGTATAATATATTCTTATTACTAACAATGCAATGACTTATTACAACACTTAACATTTATGTGAAATTTATGCGATTTAAAGTGAGTTTTGCTGGAAGATAATATTAGAGATAAAAGAAATTATAGACCGACCCTCGTAAAATTTTGCACATAGACTTTTGCTTATATTTTTCCTTATTTGAGTAGTTATTTCTACAATACTAACGTATATGTGTGATTTAAGCCTAAAAAGTAATATTTGGAAGGGAATTGTATGGGAAATTACATGAAATATAATGTAACGACCCTCGCGTTTTTTGATACATCAGTTTAGAATATTAAAAGACTTACTTGTGTAAAATTTTGTTAACATCTTTTTATATTTTGGACTTTTGTGCCCTTAAAACCTCATTACAGGAGAAACATTTGTTTGGAGATACCTGAAATATTGGACCGAATAAGACCAATTTCAATAAGCTTCGTTCTTAGACCAAAATACTACCATTTACCAAATTTAATCAAGAGATCTTACAAATCCTGTAGACTGTTCACTATGTATACATAGATAAAAAGCCGGACATTCAGACAGACGGACAGCCATCGTTAAGTCGACTCAAAAAATAATTTTGAGTCGAATGGTATACTTAAAGGAGGGGTTACAGCATTTTTCTGCATGTTAACAACATCAGCTATAATGAATTATACCCCAACCACCTACGGTGGTGTAGGGTATTATAAAAATCGGTTTTGTAGAAAAAAGTTAAAATGTTCCTTATACTTCGGTGAATGTTTGTGTAAAATAAACGAAAAATAACGGATTTCTTCACAAGCATGTGTGGTGGAGAGTATTGAAGATTCGGCATAGACGAATATATAAGTTTTATTTATTTTGTTCTTATTTTTCAATTGTTAATATCAAATAAACAAATAAATAAAAAATAAAAAGAACATAAACATAAACTAAATAATGAAAAATAAATTTAATTATATTTTTTCTCTTGAGGTAAATATTATAAAACTGATCAAGGTGATCCTCTAACGCCCTGTTGCTATTTTGTGCGATAGTTGCTGTTATTACAGCATTTTATTTATTTATTTTTGTATAACAGATTTGTTATTGTTATAGTTATAATAAATAAATAATAAATTTTATGTTGTCAACTGGAAACTAAAATTTTTTGCAATTGAGAAAAACGATTAAAAATTTAGAAAGATTTTTACACTGCAGACGTATACTTAATATTTATATTCAAAAAATGTTTAAGAGAAGATTTAAATAATTGAAATTTCTTCTTGAAGTGATTCAGAAAATTATGATCTATTTTAAATATTATGGTCAACAATGTACTGTTTCTTTATTTGTTCTGTTCCCTCTTTTCCGGAAAAGCAATGTCAAATTAAATAAGATGTGAGATTCGCCGGTGCCGAATTTTTAAAAATGGTTTTGGTCAATATTTTGAATGGAATTGGTTTATATATAAATATTTGTCCAGGTAGTCAAAATTGGCTTATTGTTGTCAAATTAGGTACATATATTAAAGACACGCTTAATCAAGTAACAATGATAAATTCGTCTATGAGTGTGAAGAAAATTCAATATGATTCGCACATACACATTCACACATACACTCACAAACGTATAGAATACACAAAAATCTTTCTTAAACATAAAACAGGAAGGAGCAATTAGAAGATAAAGCCAAGTATGGAGCGTGGTTATATCAAAATACGGACTGATATTGGTAAAATTAATAACATATTTTCGAGGCAGAGAAATAATTGTAGCTCATTTCAATAGAATTGGTCTATATTTATCAAGAGTTTAAAAAGCTTAAAACCATATTGCGGGAAGGAGCTTAGTCACAAAACGACCCCAGCACAATTTATTTTTTTTGATTGATTTTTGTATCAATATTGATATAATTGGGAAATTTTCAAAAAATATATTCGAAATTGCGACTTATTTGACACGCTGATTTTGAGGTGTATCGATTTTCTTATATTCTAGTCTTTAAGTTTTATTATATTGATCCGATTTTGAAATTTTTTTCGTGTTATGTTTAAATTCTGTCTAAGTCCAATTAATATTTCCTGAATAAGTTAGAAAATCTATTGTTGGCCAATTTGAGGTAGTGTCGGGAATCGGTCTATAACTTTTTGTAAATGATTTTTAATAGCAAACTGCTTAGGAGAACAGAAAGAAATGTGATTAAGTCTAATTGATTCGGACGGACGTAGCAAAATCGGCTCAGATTTTTATATCATGTAAGAATATATATATACCTTACAAGTCAATATACAATCATCAGCATCAGGAATTAGCTTTTCAATTATATCACAAGTTAAATCACAAAAGCCCCAGTACGTAGGTTTTATTTTCTGTAAAAGAAAAAGTTGCTGCAAGAGATCGTGTGTAGTTTTATAGAGGTTTGCACATGTAATATCTTCTCATAACATCTCTGGGATCTTACACTCCTTTTAGTAACAATGGGAAATTGATGCCGAATTCAATAATTACTATCATTTTTGGAGTCTTATGCACATCAAAGTGATTTTTAAAATGGGTCTATATCGGAGCATTGGTTTTTGTAGACCGACCTTCCTGAAATTTTTTTATTCCAAATTTAATAAAAACATATTCATATCTGTGAGTACTATGAACTTAAACGCCATTCTTGGATAATATTTGTGTGGGAGCTACCTTTTTCGGAAACCATTCCCTTATAGTGCTTTCTGCCAACTTGTCGAACAAGTTTAAAACCTAGCAGACTTTATGCTCTGCAACTCACTTTTAATAAGAGATCAATACCAATAACCTTAGCTCCCTTTGGAGAATTTGTCTCTCTTGGTACAAGCTGCATATTATTGTTCTTGTGCCACTCATTCCTAATTCCCATTTTTTTTTATAAAAAAGTCAAGTTTTTGAAATTAGGTCGAAAGTTGAAGTGCTATAAAAAACAGAGCGATTTTAGGAAGATTTTTCTTTCATTACAAAAAATACTATAGAGTAATCGTTCAGAAAACTATTAATACGATAATGGTTAATTAAAAGACATAAGACAAAAGAGTGTAACTACTTGTTTTTGGCAAAAAAGATCAAGGAAGAATCGAAATTTTTTTTAATATTCAAAATTAAACATTTGATTCCATCTAGATATTTAAAAGTTTTTGTCTGAAAATAATGTTGTTAAAATTTTTTAATAAAATAAAACTGAAAAATAGTAATATTTGGACCCACTATAATATAAACAATTTTGACAGTATCGGTCAAAAGTAAAATTTTAAATTTAATTTTTTTAAATATCTTCCAAACAATAAGATATAAAATACCAAGATGACAAGCTTAATGTAGCTTTACACTCTATAAATATCCATAAAATTAAGTCAGGTATAAAGAATCTAGATCGCTTTAAATATCTTTATTACATGAGGTATACAAATTCGGGAACCTGTGGACAATCCCCCTTAAGAATTACAAAGGCTAAATTAAAAACTTAAACTTACTTATACAACTGTTATCATATATGGAATATTATAGCCATCCGGAAGATACAGATTTGTTTTCATTATCGCTTTGCCCAATAATTGGACAATTTACGAACATGACTAAAGCAAATTTTGATTAGAAGGTTCAAGGGTTACAGAATCCATTAAAAACACTTATACTGTGCATCGTGGAATCAAAAATCTGCACTAAATTATCAAAATGTGGTTAAATTTAAGAAGTGTTTTCGGGAATAAATTTACTTCTTTGGCAATTATACTGTTCAAGCAGGACCTTCCTTAAGATTATCTTATAATAGAGTTTAGTTCAAATGTGATCCATAGATTTCATCTACATTGATCTTTCTATTATTTAGAGCGATTTGGTAGCATAATTGTTCAGGTAGGACTATACATTAGGATGTCGGTATACAAGTGAATATTATTTTTTAACAAAATAAAGAAAAAACTCATAATCTAAACAAAATTTCCAATATTTCAAAATTATTAAAATGCTGAGGGCATTGTCAACGCCCTGTTTAACGTTTTAATAATTATAACAAAACACGATTTAATATGAATATCAATTTTCTAACTGTAATTGAGAACGTTTAAAATCTAAACGATCAGTTTTCAAATATTCAATGAATTATGTGAAAAATATGTAAAAATATTTTAATAAATTTGATTAATTCAAATATTTATTTTTTTTAAATTATACACTGAGTAATTTATAACAAATAATACAGACTTACATTTTTTCATTAATAACGATTGTGGGAAAATTAATCTCGGAAACTGTAATAAATTATTTAAAAGAATAATTATACAATTAATTTGTTAAATAGAAACTAAGAAAAAGAAATTTTATTTTTAGTAACATGAATTCATTCGGTCTGAACGATTAGAATTTTATATTTATGAGACAAGTTTTGAAGGGTGTTCAAAAGTTTTCTGCACGTGAAAGGCCTGAGGTGGGAAAAATTAATTAATAATTATTCCAGATGTCAAATAGTATTTTATATTATAAATAATAAATTATTTGTTGATATTGAGTTGAGTATTTTTTAATAATTATTTAGAGCATTAAGCGAAATCTAATTTGAAAAATATCGACTTAAATTGGAAATTATATATATATATATATATATATATATATATATATATATATATATATATATATATATATATATATATATATATATATATATATATATATATATATATATATATATATATATATATATATATATATATATATATATACATATAAAGTCACTCAAATATATTAATCAATAACTGTTGTGATATTCGAATTAAATAGGTATAACTTCATATATATTAGCATTTGAATTTTTGTTTATAACACACAGACAAACATGGTGTTAAACCCACTATTAACCCTTTATTACTCACTTGGTAGTCCAGTAGATACCAAAGATATTACAAAATACAATTAAAGATTAAATAGAAGTATTAAAAATAGAATCGATTTCCATAAACGACTTTAGTAAGAGAAAAGTCAGTGAAATAATAACATGAAATCACATCGTTTATAGAGGGTTAAGTATACCGATCGGCTCAGAATTTTTTCTAAGTCGATTGATTCATTAATATTATCAATAATATTTTACATTTTTATGTTGGGTTAAAGTCTAAGCCTATTGAAATTTATCATGTTCAATCCAATATTTCAGATAGATCTCTTGGAAATGTTTTTCCCATAAAACTTAAACAGATTTTAAAATATTTTTATTTAGTTTAGTACAGAGAAACCTTGTAATGATCTATATACACATACAAAGAAGAAGATCAATCCACAATTGTTCGTACCTTCCATACTGAGACCCACTTTAGAAAATCATTTATATTAATATAATAATATCATATCCCAAATTTTACGAGTATCAGTCCATAAGTTCCTACAACTTTCATATCACACCCACACATAACTTGTGAACGATGGTTTGCGCGAATCAAAATAGAAAAAACACTAGGACATATCTAGTAAGTCGAGAAATATTTCATTTATTCAAATTTTTTCTCTACTGAGATTGTTGACGAACGCAAAATGACATTATCATTTAGAGACAGACAGGAAGTCATATCTCTATACAGAAAAGTATTAGTGAGCTTTCGAATTTTATGGAATAAAAATCCCATTCCGGGGGACATTTGTATGGGGCCTATATGAAATAATGGAAGGATAATAACCATTTTCAATAGGCATCGTCCTTGGGCCAAAATAATAGTAGAAGCCAAACTTCATTAAGACGTATTCAAAACTTTGCGAAAAAGATTGACAAAGACAGACATTCGGACGGACATGATTAAATTGACTAAGAAAGTAACATGAGTCGAAGTGTATACTTAAAAATGCTGGTAGGACTATTTTTTCTGAAACCACGCGTATGGTGATGTAGTGTATAGTTAAACAATCTACTTTAAAAGAGGGATACCTCTTCAGATGATCTTATCAAGATAAGCCTATATTACGTCGGACGTGTAAGAGTCCTTTTGCAAAAATTTCATGAAAATCGGTTTGCATGGTACCCATTGCTATGATCCTTTTAGACCTAATTTGGGTAAGCAATAGATGATAAATAGGCTGGTAGTTGATCAGCAGCTGCACAGAGGTACTTAATAGAAAATATTTTGGATAGATCTCAACATAAATGGACAAGTAAATGTCACTGCAAGGTATCAGGAGCCTTATGTCTAGCATTTGATCTTGCTCGAACGAATCTAGGATGTCTTATAGAATTTTTAACTAGACACTGTCACAAGAAATGTGATTCTGGCAAGTCATGATCTTTGCAAGATGTGAACTGAAATAAGAATATGATACAGTGCAGCATTTGATTTTTCAATGTCCAATGGTTCAACATTCGAATATTTCTTGATGGATTAGAAATTTTATAGTTTTGGTCCCCTGTTTCTATACTCTACCCCACCGTAGGTAGTTGGTTATTATGCGTTTGTGCTTATGTTTGTAATATATAGAAGAATAGTGTTACACCCACCTTTATGTATACCGTTCGTTTTAAATCACTTTCAGAGTCGATTTAATAATATCCGATCGTCCGGGTGGCGGTTCACGTAAACGTTGTGAATACTCTAGAAGTGGGGGTGTCTCTTTACAGGGCATCTGATTTATTATAAATGCTGGATTGCAGGATAATACCCAGGCAAGCATTTTTACCTATCTATATAACTATTCTTGTCCTATCCCGTTGGCCATTTATTCGGATTCAATCAAAGGCAAAATTCACCTAATGTGGTTTAATAACGTTACAAACAATTTGTTGCAAATATTAACGTCAAGTTATGAAATTCTAAGAAAAGGAGATTTAGTTATGTCCATCTGTCTGCATATTGCTAGTATATTCACATTGAAATTAAAGTCGTTTTCACATCAAAACCACTCAATACAACATTTATACGTAATGAGGTTTGTCAACGGATTTAAATATTTGTCACCTTCAAATTAACAAGAAATGTCCATTTGTATTAATTTTGTTAAATACTTTCTTTAAATTAAAACTAATGCAGCTGCAAATCAATCTAATTAATAACACGTTACATTTTTAAAACACATATTAAAGTGATTTCCTAGAAATTACTTCAGACATTTAAGCCGGATTTTCTTTTTCATCTATTAATTCATTCAAAAATGTCAGTTAACAATCACCATCAAAACGTAACAAGTTTTTTAACACTCGACAGGCGTTTCTAAATCTTAAGGGGTGGTCCGCTTCAAGTCACAATTTTGACTGTTAACAATAAATGGGACAAAGGAAGAGAGAAAAAAAAGAAAAACAACATTCAAATGTTGTGTTAAACAATTTACACAACATTTGAATATTTTATTTTGTTCTTTTTATCTCCTCCACCATCAAAAGGGTATATAACTTTGTCATTCTATATGTAACGCCAAGAAGGAATCATTTCAGACCCCTTAATACATATATATTCTTCCATCAAATTAAAATCCAAGTCAATTTAGCTATGTCCATCTGTGTGTCTGTTTGTCTTTCTATTATTTCACGCTCATATCCACAATAAGTAACAGAGCTTAGCCTGAGTAGTCCAGAGAAATGTTCTATTTGAAACCAGAAAAAGTTGATTCATTTTATTAAAAGATATAGACCGATAAATGAGGTAACCTCTGAGTTTAAGCAAATAACTTTCGCAAAAGTTCTGATTACAAATCGACAAATTGAATGAAAAATTCGCCATAATATTAAGTTAAATGTACTTCGTCACCATTCCAAACATCATCAAAATCGGTACAGCAATAATATTACTAATTTTATGGTTCATTAAGTGTTCCTGTATTATATTTAGGACTAAATTTTACATGTTGTATCCGTCTGTGAGTGTGTATGTACGAAACTTTATATACACTACATTTCACATGCATTTGTGGTGAAGGGTATCGAAGATTCGTCATAGCTGAATATAGCATTCTTACTTTTTTGTTTTTGTTCTTTCTTTTTCAACAGTTTTTACCTCCTGGTAATATTAATTAAACGGTATTCGATCGAATTGTAAATCAATTAAAATGCAAGTATGTTTTTATTTACGTATTTTTATTGTTTTTTATTGCTAAATGCGTGGGCTTGTAGCACAGGCCAAACCGGGCCAATAATATTTACGTCAAAAAGCGAAGGCTACTAAATATTTATTTTTAAATAAAAAAGTAACCGCTAACGGACACCCGCAAAATTGAGTTGGTCATGCAGACAAACAGATGGAGAGACTGAAAAATTTGCAAATTCATAATGCACAGTGAAGTAGTAGACCATTTCATGCATCATCAACAAACATGTTTTTGTAACAGCTGTAAGAACAAGTTTATCTGGTTTAACTCCAATTGATATATAGGTAACGGAACACGTGTATGATAATTAGGCCAGGTCTACTGTCGTAAACACTGATACAGTTACCTGAACCGCAGAATATGTGGGTCTCTGTGAATTTAGTTCATTCTTCATATATGGTATCTAGAGGATATTCGATATGAGATCAATCACTTCAATACGTTACGAGTTTGAATTATAATGAATTTGATATGAAATTCAGGAAAATGGTATTCATACAGTTTGGCCTTTGAAATTGATAACGATCAATTCATTATTTCACTTGATCAACGGATTTCTTTTTTCAAAGTTAGCAAACTTCTACGAAGTTGTATGATGATTTAATAGAAATTGTCTCAAGTGAATCATAAATTATCTCAAAGTAGCGTATCAGCTATTAAAAATGATCAGGTCATAATATCAAAAAGAAATTTATCAAAACATTCTTCAAAACGACAATATATCTCCACTAAGTCCAAATGACATTTTACACTAACAGTCTTAATATCTTTTTTGTTTTTTATTTCAATTAATTCTATACCACTGTGCCGCGGTAACAATAATAAAAATACAGGAACTTGCTTTTAGTTTTATTTTCTGATATTGATTATTGATTTGTTTATTTTCAATTTTAAATTTAATAAAAACCAATCAAATGTGTGTGTAAATATATTAAAATTATTGCGATTTATTTAAAATGAATTTTAAACTTGCAACAGGTTAATCTGCTTGAGAACTTACACACACACACACACACACATTCTTAAACATGCATTTTATATTTCATGTTGCAAGCGTTTTTTAACAACTCAAAGCGTGGAGCGGTAAAATGTGAATAAAAGTTTATTGTTGATTTTATTATTATACCCTTCACCACAACTTTGTCATACCGTATGTAACGCCAAGAAGGAAGCATCTCAGACTCCATGAAGTCATATAAAAATTTGAGTCGATTTATCTATGTCCATCTGCCTGTTGGAAACATTCACACACCTAGAAAAATTCAATAAATTCGACCAAATTTTTTCTTATTGTCCTAACCAGTTTCCAATTTAAAGCCAGCTATATCGGTTCTTTAGCAAAAAAGTTAAAGTCCAAAACAACCTAAGAAATTTAAATATTTATATATTTTCTAATATTTTCAACAAAATGTAACTGGATTTAAACAAAAATTTATATCCATTTATATATTTTCCATCATCGTAAAAAAATCATCAAAATCGATTCAACAGTAAATAAGTTATAGGATGAAATAAGAAATATTTTGATACACCCCAAACCTGTGTGCTGTATGGGTCAGAGTTTTTAAAATAACTTTTTGAAATGAGCCATATATATTTTTTTGATACAATAATAAATCCAAAGAAACTAGATTGTGTTGGGGTCATTATTTGCTATATCTCCCATATAAGGCCCCTTCCCGAAAAACCGTTTTGAGCCTATAAAACTAGTAAAATGCAATTGAAATTCATAACAGTTATTTTTACTATCTTGAATATCTGTTGTTAATTTCATCAATTTCAGTCCATATTTCTTATTGCTCCCATATAACGCTCCTTCCCGGAAGACGGATTTGAGCTAATAAAACTCTTAAATAAATTCCCTTAATTATTTTGAAATTTGCAAAAACTATTTTTCTAACAGTCTTTAAAATATGTTATTAATCTGATCAATATCGGTTCGTATTTGACTATAGCTCTCATATACGTATCTACTTTCACTTACTTAACATTATTTTTTAATAAAATGGGTCGTTAAAATCTATAGCTCGGAACCAATATTTGTAGTTAAATTCAAGAATAAGTTGCTTTATATCATTGTAGTGTTTATAAAATCCTTTTCCCGCAATTGACATCCAGGCTGATGTATGAATAAGTTTTTGGTTTTATATCTTCAACTCACATTCATTTTTGCATAATATTCATGGAGGAGGAGATTTAATATTCGGCCCAGCTGAATAAAGCATTCTTACTTGTTAAGATTTGAGTTTGTAAGAAAAAAAATTACTTATTTTTATATGAAAAATAAAAACATTTGTAAATAATATTTTTTAGTTTCAATTTAACATTCAATTTTTGTGGCAAAAAGCAGCCGCTTAAGGCTAAACTTGATTGCTTAAATCAGTATAATTAAGTAATGTTTTTGTTGTTATTGTTATATGTTAAAAACGATATTAGCAAAAACAAAAACAAAGAAACAACTCCTAAATTTAGTTCAAAAATTGTTGTTGCTGATAGGAATATAATGTGGTCAGTATGAAAAAAGATTTGGGTTAAATGTGACGGCGATAACGAGGTTTGATTAGAAATTGAATAGTTTTTGTAATATTTATACAACCTACAGTGAGCTATGAAGCACAACGGCTTTATAGAACGAATTATTAAACTGATTGTATATATCTTTATAGCTCAAATGTTCTTGGGTTGATGTGAATAAGTCCAAATTTCCAGATTTTCATATCGAATAAGTTAACTTTTTCAAAAAATTTTCAAAAATTTTACTTCAGGCAAATGGAACTTTGTGTATAAATAGTCCTGAAATACTTTACAGAGAATATTTTAAGTCACATTGTTCTGGTTGGTCAAAGAGTGATTAGGATTTTTGATATTTCTGTTTAGAAAAGTAGGAATTTTTAAAAATCCAATTAAAAAAAGAAGTAAGAATACCAAATTTGACTGTGACGAAACTTTAGTGCCCTGCAGCACTTTCATTTAAGAAATATGTCCATATTTTATCAGCTACAGCCTATTCCCGGAAAATGCCTGTTATGGAAATTACAGTTAAATGTGTTTTTAATATGCTCACAACATTGATACCGAACAAATTTAAATTTCGGATTTTGCTCAAATATTTTAATATTAAAAGTCTTACTTTTTAATGACATACAATAATTTTTGGTACCAAAACCATTAATATATGAAAGTACTTAATAATTTTATTAGCTTAAATTCATTTTTGGGAATGACACTTTTCGATAATGGTCTCAGGCATGGCAGGTAAACCTTAATATGGATCGATTTTCGTCCATGGCATAATAAAATACCAATAGAAATATTACTGTGATTATTATTATTATTATTATATCTCGATCATAAAGAAATCAATTTCTTGATCAAAAATTAAATATTTAGACTTTTTTCAACATTTTTGTACCCAACACTACCATATGTAGTCGAAGTGTTATGTTTTGTTCAGATTTTTCAGATCCGTCTGTCTTTAAAATAAGTACCCATGTCGAATTAACAATGTGAATCAGTCCGGCTAGCTGACCATGCATAGCTTGTGATCAATGTTTAAGTCGCAGTTTTCAAAATAGCTGTATGAAATTTATCGTTTTATATTATTTTGGCCTAAGGAAAAAACTTCTTGACATTGATTATGATCGTTTATTATTTCATACAGTCCCCTTAAAATGTTCCCTTTAAAGTTGTCTATCCATAAAAGTCCTATATATATACAACGATTTTAATTACTCATAACTCCCATTCAAGACCCGCTTCAAATACAACTTCATAGCGCATAAACCTCACGTATACTTTTGTAAATTGATTTATAAAATTATAAAAAGATCCGTTCATAGTTTTCCATACCCATCAAATAATGCCCCCAGAAAAAAGTCATGGTAAAATATATTTATCTCACTCTTAAGGTAAAAAAGAATCAAATTATAGGAGTCCCGTTCTATAATATTACATAAATGATATTTTTTACTAACAATATGTTATAGATCATTTCACAGTCAGGCTCGATATTATAACTTTCTTATATATTTTAAGACAATTTTGTGAAGTACAGGCTCTCAATAAGGCTTCAAAGTGGCCTTTTGAATTAAGTCATATCGATTACGTTGTTTTTAATATTTATTTGAATTTGAAACTTAAAAAAAAACTTTCCAAAAAGGTGACAATATTTATACCCCGATTTAAAAACATCCAGGGGTACTTTGCTAATTTTAGAATAAGTAGCTTGATATGTTCTCAAATCTCGTATATTGGATCAGACAAATCCTTTCAATTAAGGAAGACATAACTTTGAACACGTTTTATACACTTTGAAATTTTGGATAAATCTCTGCAAAAAAATGGGGATTTTTTAATTCTCCACTTTAAGGACTTATACACGTTATACTGTTAAGTCTACTTCAGTCTAAATATGAATTTATTTCGAAATCAAGGTATCTCCAAAATTACAATCTGTGAGGTTCGAAAAATATGTCTTTATTTGAAATAAAAATATTTAAAATCGTTTCTGCTTTTTAAGTATAAACAGAATTTCAATCAATTTTTACGAATTTTAGTGAAAATCTAATTTTGTAAAAATATTTTTTTTAAAAAAGATGTATTTCTGAGTGAGAAATATTTCATAGAATTATTATCTTTATCAAAAAAATTCCTTGTCTTCTCAAAAGTGTGAGGAAAATACAAACATTTTTATCTTGATCAATATACTCCAATTTTTTAATATCGTTTACTTTAATCTAGGATACTTCTTTTTGATTGGGAGAAACAGGCATTCAAGTAGAAGTTGAAAAAAAACTTTTCTCATTGTCTAAATTATTAAAGCTGCGAAAATAATCATTAACGGTTTATTCAAGTCCACTAATCACATCTGGGAAGAAACTTCCATAGTTGCCCATATCGATGAGATCTTTCCATAATCCTCACCTCTAAGGTAAATTGACTCTTAAGTTAGACTTACTGACTATATCAAATGCGATCTTGACAATTATTTTGGAAATATTTTGAGAAAATGATTTACGATCTTGCAAAATTGTGAAAGTTGAAAAATCCAAATGCAAATGACCCGGAAGCTATGTAACCAACATTTTTAAAGATCTATTCAAAACATGTATGAAAAACTTTTTAAATTAAATGCGGAATAACAATTAAACATACGATTGAAACGAATTTAATTTCTAAGGCATCCCACTTTGCACCCCTGTAACTTTACCATGTAGTCTTTGTGGGATCCAAACCCGCAAAGCTTTAATGTTTCACTCTATTGATATCGTTATGTAAAATTTCATTCAAATCAATTTAAATTTTTTAATCACCACAAGTGGTGAAAGGGGTAAATTGGTTATTCCATGTGTAACGTTAAGAAGAAATCATCTCAGACCCCATAATAAATATGTTTTTACCTCAAATCCGTCTGTCAACTCGTTTGTCTTTTTTTTTGGCACGCTTACATCCACAATAAGTGATAAAACTTGATGATGTATATGACACAGCCCTTAAAAGTTTCATTTTTAAAACGAGTAAAATCGGTTAAGTATATTCAAAGATATATATCGATATCGGAGGCAACCTCTGAATTGAACCAAAAATCATTCGTAAAATGTTTAATTGTAAATCGACGAATTACAATGAAATTTTACCACAATATTAAGCTAATGTACTTTATTACTATTCATCATTATTATCAAAATCGGCTCTGAAACAAAAAAGTTATAGCCGGAAATATAACTAATTTTATAACCCATTAAATAATTCTGTGTTGAATTTTAGAAAAACTATTATATATTGCATACATTTGTTAGTGAAAGTTTGAGTGTGTATGTATAAAACATAACTTTTTAACTTCACGTGCATTTGTGGTGAAGGGTATTCAATATTCGGTATAGCTGAATATAACATTTTTACTTGTTTATTTTTTTTACTAAGGAACTTCTTCCAATAGTTATTTTGTGGTGGGTTTTGGGTACAAACGAATTTCAACATTTTCGTTCATTCACTTATTTTTCTTCAAATTCATTAAAGATTGTTTTAAGATATAAAATTTATATTTAAAAATTATGTAATTTGCCCTGCTTAAAAATTAATGTTCATACTAAAAAATTTAGAAATATTTTAAGCAGCATACAAAAAGAAACACCTGCTCTAAAGGTCAAACCACCATCAACTAGTTATCGATCAAATGTTCAGAACACAATGTCTAATTAAAGAATCTAATGCCCAATCTATTACTTTATCTGATCCAAAATTAAAACAAAAAAATTGCAAGAAACTTTTTTTAAATGAGGAAATATTTTATTGCAACTAAAAACTTAACTGAAACGAAGGTGAAACTGTCAGTTTGATAAATAAGAAATATTGACCACTTTAAAATTTTCTCACATATAATTAACATAAAAATATTCGTAATATTCACTTGTAATACCACACCTTTTCACTTCACTTATAGAAGAATGTCAATTTTATTGATCGATCCCCCGTGCAATAAAATACAAACAATTTGTTCTTGCAAATAAAAAGTATTCAAATGTAATTGAAACTCCCTTAGAATAACTATTTCTGTTGTGTAATAACGTTTCCGTTAAAGGAAAATGCAAATGGGCGAATGTGATCTTAATGTAATTTTATGGCAATGATCTTGTTGGTTTTAATGTACAATTTGATTTATTAACAACAATAAAAATAGCAAAAAACAACAGAAAAAATTATAAGAATATGAGAAAATAGTTAACTAAACAAAAATAATATGCTACAAATAGCAGTCAGATGGACAGACAGACAGTAGTAAAATATGGATAACCAACAGAAAAGGCGTTACCTTAACATACTTCAAGCGGTTGCAGCTCTTGAACATGGTGGTACACATACAAAAAAACATTTAATTTAATGGTCAAATGACCCAATAGGAAATTTAAGAGTGTTGATATTTTTTTTGAAAATGTTGTTTCAATGAAATTTGGAATATGGTATATTAACCCCAAGAAAGAATCAGCGAAGCCACATCTTATATATATTCTTACATCACTAAGGCATTGTTCCTCCAAAATTGGTCACCATGCGCATGTTAATTTTATAAAAATTCTTTAAAAATTAATCTATGAATTGAGGCAAAACAAATTTTGTCTCTAGATAGAACCTTCAAATCTCGATAAAATTTGGCTCACGCACATTACTTGTCCCACTTTTTTAACTAAATTTGTATCTCGTTATATCCTATGCCATCAGTTGTGGCTGGAGGAGTGTGCGTTTGTTTCTAATATATAAAGATGCTATCACAAGCACCTTTCGGTATAGCTTTTGAGTCATAATTACTTTCCGAGTCGTTTTAACAATGTAAATCCATTAGTTTGTCTGCCTGTTCAGTTGGCAGTTCGTGTATATGTTGATGTTATTTTACGTAAAAAAATTTTGATCCAAGGACAGAGTCTATTGAAACTGGCTATGTTCGGTGACACCTATAAAAATGTTCTTCAAGAATGATTTTAAAGTCGTATTAAGCTCACAGATATCAAGATATTTCAATTAAATTTGACAGAAATAAATCTTGTATCAAATCCACATGCGAAAAAGACCATAGCTTTCATATAGATCTACTTCCGAAAATCTCTTTAACGTAAATAAGGAGTGAGATCGAAAAATTATTATCATATCTTAGTAAAGACGAAACCACTAAACTTTAAGATGAAATGTTTACTTTTATAGTTTTTTTTTTATATTTTTATAGTTTAAATTACAAGTGTTGCGTTCGAAACTTTTTCTAACGTTAACTCGGGCATTAGCATCATGCATTAAACAGCAACAATATTAAAAAATTAACCTCAATTTTCGTGCTCTCTTTTGAGTCTCTAAATTTTTAGCAGTATTCCTTCCGGACTTTTTAAACTTTGTAAGTTTATAAACGTGCACTAAGTTTAATTTTTTGACCCAAATTGTCCGAGCACTTAACTAACCGGGCTGCTTTTCTATCGGATGTGTTGTGGGCTCCCTTGAGAATGTTTTCTATTTTATGGTTTCAAAAACTTAATGTGGACCATTAAACCGTGAAATTGATTTAGTTGTTGAAAATTTTAAAGACAATATTTGAGTTATAGCGAACACTTCACACATGTACTTCATTATTAAGCTAAATATTAGAATAATAAGTTTGCATTTTTATTTGCCTGATTTTGGATGGTACAGGTCTGTAATACCGAATGCAACTTAATTTTTAAATGCAAATTTTCAACAAATACAATTTCAAATATTATGAAAATTTGAATGTGGAATATTATGGATAATAAAGGATTTATTTGTGTCATTTGTCTGAAAAGGTCTAAGACACTATTTTTGATAGAGTAAAGCAATAGCAAATTCAATGAAATTATCCGATATTTTTACAAAATAAATTGCATCATTTTGTATGAAATTTCAAACAGCTTAAACCGCTGTGTTGATAATTTTTAAGGCAAATCTTATTGTGTATAATTATAACGAAATAATAGTGATGTAGGGTATTAAAGATTCGACACAACCGAATATAGTATTCCTAGTTAATTAAAAAAATTAAAATCACTAATTTGCCGATCTTAATGACATAACCATTCCCACCAAGTATACATTTTGAAATGACATGAATCCAACATATGTTTTTATTTATATGCAAACTACGAACGCAACATTTAACTATCGGCAAATGTTGTAAAAGGACGTTTAACATTCTTGATAGGTTCGTCAGCAAATTTAGTATAAATACAAAACAAATTTAATACTCGTTTTATTTCAGTACTGAAAGAAGCATCGTGCGTATTGAACCATACACACGCAAGCCATTATTAGTTTGCTTGTATCCATTGAAAACAATGTTCGTTTATAAGCATTCAGTCGTCATAAGAGTTGCATCGAACTTTAAGTTTGAAAAGAATGTTTGGTATATGCACAGCACGCATACTTTAAGTTATCCTCACAACGCCTCTTTCAGTATCAAAATAACTTTGGTATTCAAATTTGATTGCTATTTATGCTAAAATTGTAGGCGAACTTATGACGAATATTAAAGATTCTTTACAACATTTGCCGGCTGATAAATGTTTCGTTCGTAGTTTGCATATAAATACAAACTTAAGTTGCATTCATACCATCTCAAAATGTGTACTTGTTGGGAATTGTTTTGTTGATCATTTCGTGGAATTTTAGATTTCAATTTTAAAATAAATAAATTGAAAGTAGGAAATTAAATTAAATTTATAAGAAATAAGAGCGAAAAATTCTAAACACACATTTTTCATTACAACTTTTAACCCAAGTTTTATGCCATTTTTTTTGACCAAGTTACAATTGAAATGATTGGTAATCTGTTTAAAATCAGTGACTTATTTTAAACAAAACCCAACGAGGTCTAACAAAAATTTGGCAAAGCATTCAAAGATCTGCCATCAAAATGTTGCCAATGTTATTGAACAGTACGGGGAGAACATGTCCGAAAGAAAACTAGATTCAAGTAGAAGGAATGTTCCAGCGCAAAAGTAAAAGAAAGAGCTCCCAAAATGTCCGATGAGAAATAAGCCCGGATAGCTCAGTGATCTTACAATTTGGTAAGAAAATTTTAAGCTAAAGTAGGTTTGAAAACATACAAGACTCAAAAATATCTGACAGGAACGGTTCTAAAGATTTAAAGGTCAAAAACAAAGCACTAAAATTGGAGTCAAGATTAGTAAAAAATATTCTTGCTGCATAATGGATAACGAAATGTATGTTTTAGCAATTTTTGTTAACTTCCTGGTCAAAAATTTTATCTGTAACTTGAGAAAATGTCAAAGAGAAACTAAGGACCCAAAGGTAGTCAAAATTTCCCAAAAATGTTCTTAGTATGCAAACAATAAGCAGTTGCGGCAAAAGAAACCAGTTATTTGTTAAAATGGACTCTATAAATGCCAACATCAAGAAATGTTTACAAAAAGGTCAATTCATTCATAAGAATTCATAATTCAGAAAAAGTATAAGTGACAGTTATATCAATATCACTGATTTCTTTTCGTAAATCATCAGGAAATTGAAATTTTCATATCTTGTAGTTTCCTTCCACATTTTCCTTTGGGGTCTTTTTAAATATCAAAATTTATACATTTGACCGCTTGTGGTATGCAACATGCTATTGTCAATAAAGATCGTTAATACCATGATTATAACGTAGTTAGTTGTTAGTTTGTTAACTCTAGAAGCGTGTTTCAAGGCATGTTGCATGCTCAGAAATGTGTATTAAAAACCAGCATATGAAAATAACGTACTTTTTCACTTATCGCAAACAAAAATATAAAGTTATAAAATAATTTTCATAAGTTTTTCTTTTTCAATTTGAATATAGTTATTAGACAACAATTGTTATTATGGTTATTGTTTTTGGGGGCTCATTGGTGTAAAATAACTATCAAACTTATTGACTACAAACAGCCCCACATAAACACCCTGCCCGACAACAATAACAACAGCAAAAACACTTCTAAGTTGCAAGTGTCTTTTTTTGGTATGTTTAGGTTGGTTATTGTTGTCTTTGGATCTGAGTTTTTTTTTTATTTTTTGTTTACAAAATTTTAAGTTTTTTTTCAACTCAATCTAAAGTGGAATTCCTTACATTTATTAAAAATGAGGTTAAGTATTATATTTATTGGTGTCCAAGAAACCACCAACATTACCACCATTGCTACCACATGCCAACTGAGATAAGAACTATAAAGCAAAATTATATAAAAGTGTGTTTGTTTGTTTGTTTTCATTATGTTTTAATTTGGCTCATGGTTTTGTCTTGAGACTGGTTTTTTTGTTGTTATCGGAATGACTTGAATATGCAAAACTATTGCATCAGACAAAAAGCAAAGAACAAAAAACAAAAAGGATAATTGTTAATTTAATGAAAAAAAGTATTTAAAAAATAACAAAATTTTACTTTCAAAAATGTTTAACAAATAAAAAAGAGATTAAAATTAACAATAGAATTATGGGTGTTTTCGATGGAAATCAGTTAGAAAATAATTCCCATTAATTATAAAAAAGTAAACGGCTTTTGCTTCATACCCGAATAAGAAAACATATATATTTTATCTTAAATCCCGAAAATACCTCTTGCTGATACCGAAACAAAATTATTTGTTTTAAATTTTATTAAGAAGTTTTAATATAAAAGAGATACATGAACATTAGAATTCCCAATTATGGTAAAAGTCCGATTGTGGACCGGTGACTTAATTAAAAAATACTAAATAGAGGTATGTTTTAAATGACAATATCTCAAGTTTACAGCTGAATTATTTAATCTAATCGATAAACTTAATGATATTTAAAAACGCCCATCGGGAACTTATCTGTCCGATCAAGAATTTCTTTTAAAACAAACATAGTTTAATACAAAATTTTCCTGTGATATCCAAACACCTTGTTCACATTAAAGAAGAGATGAAAATACAAAATGGAAGAAGCCAAAGTGTAAGCTAAAAAAGCGGCATAAAATGGGCAAAGGAATGGGAAAATTAAATTTTCTCTAACGAAAAATAAAATAAAAATAAACGATCCTGATGTCACGATGTTCGGGTATCAAAATGCAATATCGGCGGTGGAAGTGTTATGATTTGTGCCACATTTTTTGAAAAGTGTAAAATTTGTTTTGTGCCTACAAAAGTGAATACCACAATTTATAATGAATTTCTGGAATACATTCTTCCTTCTTTTATAGATTTATGCGGTAAATGTTTCAAAACAGTATTAATTATGATCGCCTTGCAGATCGGACTTAAACCCAATGGGGAGACATGGCCTATAAAGTTAATAGAAATAATACCCACAACGAAATATAACGACTTTATCAGAGGATCAAAAACTAAAAATACAGCAAGCTTGGGAGGAAATTGATTTTGTTCTTTAAAAAAATAAGTGGACCGTATTTAAATGATAGTCCAGTCATTAATAATATTGATATAGAGACTTAAGTCCGTTTATAGAAAAATACTTTTAAAAATGGCCATTAAGCTCTAAAATTAAGTTTTAAGTTTTTTTCGGAAACTGTTATTTAAACATTTAAAGTAATTTCTGCTGAACAGTTAAGTTCATCTCCTTTTAAAATCAACCACACTTTTGGGCACTTTTTCTTACTCTTCAGTTATCTTTTAACAAGAGCCCAATAAGACCTCATTGAATAGAACTCGTTGTAACAAATAATTAGCTTCTTTTGCCACAACTGCATATTGCTTGCAACACCATACTTTTTGGGGTAATTATGGCAGATTTTGAGTCCTTAATTTTCTTCGACTTTCCCATGATCTTCATCAACAAATAATTTGGCAGAACATAGGTTTCGTTACCCATTATGCATTCAGAATGTTCTGTGTTCTGTTTTGGCCTCTAAAGTTTTAGTAGCGCTACTGTTAGGAACCTTTTAAGCCTTGTAAGTTTTTTAACCCAATTTACATTTAACTTTTAGTACCATTCAGTTCAGGCCTCCTTTCCTACCGGATGTGTTGGGAGATCTTTTGAAAATGTATTCTATTTTTGTGTTTTAGGAACATCACTTCTCCTGATACTGTTCCATAACATTTCATTGTTTGGCATTGAACATAACAACTGACATGTTTAGCAAAGGTAACCTGAACAAAATCAAAAAGAGACTAAAATTTTTACTGAAAAACCTGTGTTAAGGAATTTTTGATCTTAATCCTTAGTTTAAATCTCCATGACAAATTTTTGAATTTAAGTCCACAAATGGCCGTAACTCCCTACCATAAATGATTACCATAATTGACAATCATAATATTATTATACAGTTGATCATAATATAATTTTGTATTCAATTGCGTACATTCACATATGACTAATAAACCAGTAATAAACAACATTGTTGAAATAAAATTGCCTCAAGTTCAATTGACGTCAAAATGCGAATAAAATTAAATTAAGTTCATGCGATTACAAGTTCAAGTTAACGCATTGAATTTTTACGCATTTAAAAAATTCATTTCCATATATAAACAAGTTCTGCACTGAAAGCGAATAAAAGGAAATCGGTTCAATGTACTAAAACACACACAGCATCTGAGACCATAGCAGACTGGTTGGCATTAGGCCAAGTTTACCACTTGAGAACATAAAAACTTCAATAACGCATTAAATTTAGTGTTTCTTATGAAAATGTCTTTATAAACTTGGCCAAGTTCTTTACGCAATGGTTTCATATTAATTATAGTGTTTTTGACTTGTTTTTTTTTTGTTACACATATGAACTGGCACTTGCAAACACCAACCCAATGTTGTGCTGTTGAATCGTAGGAGCAAACATGTTCGCAGAGGAAATAATTTAACAAATTGTTGAGGTGTTTTAATTTAGATTTTTATACCCTGCACCACCACAAGTTGTGATGAGGGTTTATTAATTTTGTCATGAAGTTTATATATTCTTGTATCAAAACAAAATCTGAATCGATTTAGATACATCTGTTTGTTGGAAACATTCTTTCATTCATTAGAAGAAATATTTTAGATCGATGTTTATATATTCGAATAATATTCAATTTCAATTTATCTACAACATACAACTCTATATATACTTCATTATAACACATAAAATCATTAAAACCTTATTAACAGAAAAAGAGTTATAGGCTAAATAAGCAAAATTTTGATACACTCTATACTATGTGTGCCATATAGGTCGCAATTGTGATTATAATTTCCTGAAATTCGACATATTTATATATTTTGATGCAAGAATAAACCCAAAAAATGTAAATTGTGCTAAGGTCCATTATTTAACCTAACTCCCATATAAAGCCTATTCCCGGAATATATTTTTAAGCTTATAAAACTCTTAATACGAACAATTGTACTAAAATTCGGAACAGTTATTTTTCAAATTTCATATGAAAGCCCCTTCCTCTGAAAACAGTCTTGAGCTTATTAAACTAATAAATAAAGACGTATTCTCTTGAAATTCGGTCCATCACTTTTCTAAGTGTCCTGAATATGTGTTATTAATTTCATCAATGTTGGTTCATATTTAACTGTAGCTCCCATTTGACATCACTTCCCGGAAGATGGTTTTTACCTTATCAAACCATTAAATATATTCAATCATATTGGCATTTGTCAAAATTATTTTGCTGACTTTCTTTAATGTATATAAAATTATCAGTCTCGGTCCATATTTTGCTATAGCTCCCATATGGGGCCATTTCTGCGAAAAATGTGTTTAGCTTAAAAAGGTATTAAATAAAGATCAATTGTATTGATATTCGGCACAATTACTTCTCAAACTAGCTTTTACTATAGTCCCCTTGCAAGAAAAGGGTTTTAGGCTTATAAGACTCATTAATGTGATCCAATATGTTACCATATTTCACTATAGAACGTATATATGCCTTTACCAGAACCGATGTTACGTTAATGAACTAATTATTACTTTTTTGGTGCAATATTTTTAACTCATGCTAATTTTAATGTTATCTAATGGTAGTAGTGGAGGGTATTTACAATTCGGCACAGCTTAATATAGCATTCTTGTTATTTTTTGATTATAGTGTTTGATATTGTCCCAGTTTGATTTTGATTTCAATATAATTTTTTTTTTTTTCATTTTTATGTGTGACTTTTTATGCACATTTGGAATCGGAATAACGTTCAAGTTGAATGCACTTTTTCAAATGATTTTTATTTATTATTTTTTGCTGAAATTCTGATTAAATATTCGATTTATTTGTTTAAACAACAAAGTTGTTTGCGTGCCATAAATTGTGTTAAATTTTTTCTATTAAATAATTCGTTATATTTCGAACTTTTGTGTTAAAAGTTTGAAAAAATAATTTCAATTTCAAAAACTGATATTGAGATGCTTGACGATGCCCGTCTATGGGCGTTTCTTATTGAAAAAGACTATTCAACGTTAAAAAAATTATTTAATACAATTTAACACAATTAATTGTGAAAATATAATTCGATTGGCATAAATTGAATACTTTGATTTGAACTAAATTTTGCCTTGAATTAATTAAGAAAATGAAAATTGAAATCAAATAAAAAATTTAGTAATTAGTTGTTGTTATTATACCGATTAAAATGATATCGTGTTATAGTATTGATCAATTTTTCAATTAAGATCATTTTTAAAGAATTAATTTTTTAATTGAATTAAATATTTTCAAAAAAAAAATAATATTTAATATATACCGTTCGACTCAGAACCACTTCCTGAGTCGATTAGAGGATATTCGTCCGGCTGGGTGTCCATGTAAAGCTTGTTCGATCTTAACGATATCTTAACGAAATTAGGCACACACTATTATTTTGGCCAAGGAATGATGCCTACTGAAATAAGTTATGATCGGTACATTATTTCGTATAGATCCCATACAAATATCAAATAAAATAAAATTATTTCAACCAAATTTTGCAAAACTAAGTCATATAGGTTCCATACTACTTATAGGTCCCATACAAACACCCTTTAAATATCACTTTGAAACTCATGAGAGGTATATATATGTGAGTATTGTAAAAATATTTAGTCATATAAGAGATAAATATAAACCAAAACCGCTGTGCGAAATTTAACGAGGTTCGGTCGATAATATTTTCTAATTCCCATATAACTCAACAGAAAAAAATCTATTTAAAACCAACTATAGCGGCATGTTGGCAAAAGAGTTATAGATCGATTTTCGAGACAACCTCAAACTTTCGAAAATAAAGTTTTCAAAATCTTTTAACAGAAGGTAAAGAGATTTAAATAGAATTTATTCATAGCATACAGTTTTATGTCTTTTAGTTTTGTACAAAATATCGTCGGAATCGGATCAAAAGAGCAAAAGTTATAGATTAAAAACAGTGGATCATACAAGTCGCAGTTTTGAAGTTAGTTTTTGAAATTTTACCACATATATATATATTTTGATATAAAAATAAACCTAAAGAACTAGATTGTGGTGGGTCCATTTATATTTTTCATATATTTTTTAATTCACAATTTTACGAAAATTCTTCGCTTAAACTTAGAGGTTGCCTATGATATCGGTCTATATGGTTTCTCAGGACTTTAATATAAACTATATAATAAATTCTAATGACATTCATTAAGATCTGCTAAATGCAAAAATATATATACATTATGTAGTCTAAGGTGATGCTTTTCTAGGTCACAATTTTAAAGATAATTTTCTAAAATCAACCACTATGTTCATTTTCAGTTAGCTCCATTAAAGGGACAATTCCCGTAAGCAAATAAAGCTTATAAGTTTGGTATAATTACTTTTCCAATTGCATTTGATATACTTTGCTAATTTGAAGATATCGGCCCATATTTGGTTAAATCTCCTATATATGGAATTATTTTAAGAAGATACTCTAACATTTTTTCTAAAAAGTTTTTTCATTAGTTTGTCATTAGTCATATAGTTATTAGTTCTTAAAAAATAAATGTTATAAATTATGTTTATTTTTAAATACAAATATCTCTTAAATTATAAGAGATAACGTACACAGACGACGATGTATTTTGTAGGCCTTCTCTAGCAGATTTCACTTAAACAGAACCTTTAAAATAGGTTCAGTTAGAAAGAATCTGGATTCCTGGATTTTATGATGTCTAAACCTCTGCTATCAGTGTTTGATTCATTATAATCGGACTAGCCGTACGGAAGTAACAGATTTTTACAATTTCATTTTCGTATGAAACACTGGGTGACATTTATTAGAGATTTAGAAAAATATTGAGTTTTTTGAGATTTGGAAAGTAATAAGTTATCACTGATTTTCCACAGCCTTTCACTTATTTTGAGAAATGCTTAATAAAAATTAATTACCATTAGGAATTTAAGCCTCATAAAATTTCTATTTTTTTTTTTAAATCATAAATTCATTCAATGTCCGGTGGCGTTTTATGTTCCATTTTTATGTTTTGCTTGTAATTAAAGTAACTACTTGTATTTGCTTCTCCTTATTTGCCTTTTTCAGCCGCAAAACGAGTTACGCTGTGACGCATGCGCTCTGGTTTTAAGTTACATGCATTCGTGCTACCAGATTTTTGTTTTCTGTCTTTTTTTCAATTCCATTTCAAATAAAGATTTACGATCATATGCCAATAAATATTGTTTGCCTTTGGGCTTAGCTACTATTTGATTCCTAATTGTTGCTGTTTCTGTTGCGAACAAGTTATGGACTTTAAGCTGTGTGTTGTACATCATGTTTTATCAAACTCACTTGTCCACTCAGAGGCTATAGAGTGTTAATATTTGTTGTGTGTTAAAATCAAAACATGTTGTTTTTCTCTTCTGTGTTGCTATATTTTTCTTTTATTTGACAGTCGATTGTTGTCAAACAAAGATTGACATTTGTGGTTGTATGTTTGGGATTCTGACACATGATACTCTTAAGATGTCAGCAAAAATGTTTTCGTTTCTAATTTTATTATTATCAATTGACAGTTTTATTGATAATTTATGACATTTAATACTTTGATCGTTTTTAAATTGTTCCAGTTGAGGGTTTTTCCATATGTTTTAGTGAAGCAAACGTGTTGTGAATGAAAATATTTTTGTAAGGTTATCGAGACCGAGACTTTATGGAATTTGTTTTAAATTTTATATATTGCACATTTGCAGCAAGATAACCTTAACTCCAAAAAAGCAAGTTTCTACTTGACATCACACATATTTTCGAAACGTTTTTTTAATAATTCTGTTACTCTGAACTTTTACATTTAACTTGATTAAAACTGGTACATATTTAAGTAAATTGGAAAAGTACAGACTGCTACCTGTTCAGTGTCAGATGCCCTCTAAAGTTGGTCACCTTGGGTATGTTGATTTTTTTAATTCGCTAAAAAATTATTTATGGATTGAGTCAAAAAATTTGGACCTGGTTTATTCATATTATCTCTATAAATATGCGTATACGCATGAAGGGTATCTCGTCGAAAGAAATTTTAATCCGACAAAGATCTGCCCACAAACCTTTTAATTTTTGGTACATCGCTACAAACCAAAAATTATTTTCCACCGGACTGTCCTGTGACTGTAGGTTGGCAGAGCACACGAACACTGCATTGGTCTGGGAGCATGGACGTGGGACCTGGTGGCTGTTGTCCTGGCGCAATAGGGGATAATCTCACAAATTTAGACTATGATTGTTTGTATGGTTTACGAAGAAACGTGTAGAGGATGAGTTCTATGATATGTTTATATGATGTGTTTGTGATGATATGATCGAGATTGTGGTCTTTATACTTACTCAAGATTTCGAGAAGTCTTTTGAGGATACAGTTGCTGCAATATCTGGGCATCAACTGTATGACTTTTACAAGAGCTTCCAGAACGAAGAGGAAGAAACCATTTCACATATCCTCTTCCACTGCCCTGCTCTTAAAGATTTGCGGATTCGCATTTTAAAGAGCCACTTGCTGCAATCTCTGACATAAATGGCTGCTTCTGATGATGTTTGCCGCGTTTATCCTAAATTGTGTTCAGTTTGGCGATTTCTTAGATTTCTTCGCATTCTCTGTGATGTGAAGGACTAGACAACCTGGATAGCAATCATTTATCTTTCTTCTATTCATTTTCTTATTTGACTTCAATTTGAGCAAGTATTACTTACATACTTCCTTCCTTACAATTCTTCTATTTTCAGGGACCTTCAAGACCCAATCAGACATACTTCGTTTATTCATTCTTTCTGCCTCTCTCTTCCTCAAGTTATACTTAGTTATTTTCCATATATTTTAAATGTGCAGATCTAAAAAAAAAATCCAGTTGATTTAGAGAAGTAGGGGGCACTAACTGGCCAGGAGCGTAGTCGAAAATCCTCCTTGATTTTAAGTTTTTATTCACAAATTTCAAAAACTATGTTTCTATCAATCAATATAAAAATACATTTAATAAAAGTTACTGTACAAATCAACAAACTTAATACTTCTTTGCACAAAATTACACTTAAAATAACAAAAATTTCTCGATCTCGTCTTATTATTCAAAACAAGATTTTTTTTACAACTCTTTTTGTAAAAAACACCTGAGTGGCGTAATTATAAAAATAACTCTAATGACAAGGTAAATTACATTTCTAACTCTATAACACGACCTTTCCTTATCGACAACCAGTGTTATGGAGTTACAAGTAGTTTACCTTAAAATACATCTGATCTGGTCTTTAAACTATTTTTTTTACAATTTTTTTTAATTTACATTTTTTTATAAAATTATACTGTTATTTGTAAACCAATTTTCTATTAAATACACAATTTTTACCTCTGTAATTGAATTTTTTATGTTACATATTTTTTCCATAATCAAAAGAGTAAACTGCGATCGAATATGAATAATATAGATTTTATGTAAATTGTTTTTTATACCCTACACCACCATTGGTGGTGGGGGTATTATCCGTTTAAGCAAATGATTGTAACAAAAAAAAAATAGTTCTAACATCACTTTTAGGCATGTCTTTCGACTCAGAATCAAAAATGAGTGCTTTAAAGCATGATCGTCTTCCCGGCTGGCTATCCATGTGAAGCTTGTTCGCAAAATATAGTTTTGACACACACTATTACTTTGGCGCAAGGACAATGCCTATTGAAATTGGTTATGGTTGGTCCATTATTCCCCCCGGAATGGGGTTTTTAGTCCATAAAATTCCTACACATAAAACGTTTATAACCAACCTTCACCAGTCTTATTATATACTAAACAATATGGCAATTTATAGGAGCATCGGTCCATTATTTCTTATAGGTCCCATACAAACACTCTTTCAAAGATCACTTTCAAACTCTTAAATCGCACATAAACATGGGTATTGAAGAAATATTTAGTTAAATAAAGATAAATATAAGCAAAAGCGCTATGCGAAACAATACAACGACCGGTCCATAATTTTTTCTAATTTCCATATACAACCCTGCAGAAAAATTCTCTTTAAAACGCACAAATTTCACATAAATTTTAGAATCATAATATATTTCACACATACGCGCAAATTAGAAAAACAAATTATTGGAGTGTCGTTCCTAATTTTTTCGTAGCAGATATTTTCATCCAACAATAAGGTGTAGTGTATTACATAATCGTTCTTGACCGACTATAACATTTTTACTCTTTTGAATTTAAAATTTAGTTTTTTTTTTAATCGCAGACATAACTTTTAATCTTAGTTTAAACGATTAAAAGAAAAACAAATAAATCATTTCGATTATAAAATAAATTATATTTTATAATGCAATTAAAACGAGATCAAAGTTTTTATTTAGTCTGAAAGGAAATATATGGTTCAATTTAAAGAGTGGTATCAAATTAATTAAAATGAATTTAGAAAAATAATTTAATTAATTTTTGTAATTGATAACTTCACGAAATTTTCAGAATTAACTGAAGTCCTTCACGAATTATTGTATATAACACAATTATAGTAACTTAAAGCTCAATATTTGATTTATTCATATTTTTATATGTATTAGAGGTTATTTACGTCCCTGTATGAAATAAAAAACTTAAAGAGATATAATAAAAAGTTGTCTGTGCCCTCTAAAGATGCTCAATTTCTAAATTACTTTTAATACCCACCTCCATAGTTGTGGGGGTTTTATGCGTTCGTGCAGGTGTTTGTAACCTCTTTTAAATAAACCGAACCGACTTATTATAGCATTACTTGGTTAAAATTATTTAATATTTAGGAAATTTATGGACTAAAGAACCCATTTCGGTGGGACATTTGTATTGGACCTGTATGAAATAACGTTCGAACAGAACTTGTTTCAATAGGTATCTTTATTTTGCCAGAACAATAGTAATGCCAAATTTTATTAAGATATATTTAAAAAGCGACAGCCAGCGGGACGAACGGTCAGACATGCTTAAATCGGCTCAGGAAGTGATTCTGTGTCGAACGGTAAACTTAAAAATTGGTGGTACGTCATTCTGTTTATATTATATATGTATTTTCAAGTGGGTATGATCGGTTCATTCTTTCATATAGACCCATTACAAATTTCCCCCCGAAATGGGTTGTTTTTCTCTATAAAACAATGTCAACTAAATTTGGCAAAAATAAGTCTTATTTTATTCCACATGATGTACTAAATTATACGAAGATCGGTTCATTATTTCTCATAGGTCCCATACAACCATCCTACCAAATATCATCTTCAAACTCATTAACAGCACATTTACGTGGGTACTGTAAAAATATTTGGTCAAACTGTAATAATTACAAGCCAAAACCAATGTGGGAAATTATACGAGGGTCGATCCATAATTTTTTATTAATCCTGTATAAACCTTTAGAAATATTTTTTTAAAACGCATAAATTTTACATAAATGTTAGAATCATAAAAGAAAATCAAATTATTCGAGGGTCGTACACAAAAGTTTCGCAGCAGTCATTTACAACCAACAATGCGGTGTATGGTATTATATAAACGGACTTGACCAGCATTTACCACCACAAGTGGTGTAGAGGGTATATTTAATTTGTCTTTACGTATGTAACACTAAGGAGGAACCAATTTAGATCCCATAATGTATATATATATAATCGATTTAGATATAATTGTTTGATGTCTGTCCGTCTGTCTATTCTTTGCATGCTCACATCCATAATATTTGGCAAAGCTGAGGATACTTCTAGGTACCTGCGATGAATTTCCGTAAATCTATCAATTAGAAATCGACTAATTGAATAAAGTTATATGTATTTCATTATAATTCCAAAAATTATCAATATCGGTTCAACAGAAAAAAGTTATAGCCAAAACTATTACTATCTTTATGACCCATTAGGTGTTTCTCTGTTGTATTGAAGAAAAAACTTTTTAATATATACGTTTGTGAGTGTGTTTGTATGAACATAATGTGGTGAAGGGATAATTCGTTATAGCCGAATATATCACTCTTACTTGTTAATTTTAAGACATATTAAAATTTCACATAAATATCGTTATTCGTCTCTATTCTAATTAAGTTTAAATATTAATTTCACTTTCGAAAACTCAACAAAAATGCGAAATTTTCAGTTCTCCATAAATGTTTGACTTTAAGTGGCATTTCACTGGCATTTATTTCAAAAATTGTGAATCTTCCAATTCTAACATTCTGACAGATACCAACTACTTGCATAGAATCCTATCAATCCTGGATTTTTTCTAGTCAAACTATTTTCCACAAATTTTTACGATTCATATTTAAATTGATGAATCATCAATCATCCGGCGAATTGTTCTTAATTTTTGGAATTTTAAAGTTCAAAAAACATTATTATTTTTTTTATTAATTTCTTAAAGTTTTTCTTTATTTTCTTCAAAAACAATTTAACATTTTTTTTGTATTACAAAATTAATTCTAAACTTTTTTTATAAAGCCAAAACAAGTAATAACCAAACATACATACAGTACATGACTAACGGTATAGATATAGTAGATATAGTTTATAGATATAACGGCAGTTTTTAAAGTGATAGTTAATGGCAGGTGAATAAGGAATGACTTAGAGGTGGATTAAAAGAAAAATATATAGTAAAAAAATATCACAAGGAAAAGACAAGAACAGGTGTTGTGAATGGAATATAATGTTATGACTGTTATAAAAAATGGAATAGAATTACAGAGAAAAAAGAAAAAGAGGGATAAAAGAAAAGTTGTAGCAACTTCTTTTCTAAATTTCAGCTAAAAGAACTTAACGAAAAATCTAGATGTTGATTTGTTGATCTTGTGGTAACGAGGGGTAAATGGGAAGTGATTTAATACCATGAGAACGGATTTTCCTTGGTATAAGTGCTCTTGATGATGAAAAGGGTTTTGTTGGGGGAGTAAAACTCAAAGGACCATATTTAAAAGCATTTAAGATAAACCAACGTTTTAAATGATTTCACTTGTTGTAAAAAATTTACAAAGTACCGGGAGCAGGTTCTAAGTTGGCTGATACAGCAGATTGTACATGTCCGGGCAAAGGAGCAACATGTACAGCACCACGGGTCTTAGCTACATAGGTACCCACAGGAGCGGGTACAACAACTGGAGCTGGAACAACAACTGGACCGGAAACAATTTGTACGGGACTGGGAATGCCAGCATGAAGAGCAACAGCACCAGCAGGTCCAACAACAACGGCACCAGGGAGAATGGAAGCTTGAGCACCCAAGGCCAAAGCAACCAAGACTACGACAATGGCGAACTGAAATGAAAATTATAATTAATTTAATTTTAAATTTAGGAACGAATATAAATTTTTGATAAAAAATTGTTTTTTTTAGAAAAATCACTTTTAAGTTGGAAACACTTTTATGTAAAACAATTTTTCAAACACTTATTTTTTCAATTTCTTGAAAAATCTCCATTATCTATAATTCCATTCCTTTTTCCGAATTCTCACCTTCATGTTTGCTTTATTAGTGGTATAAGAAATTGAAATGCTTTCTAGACGGTTTAACGTTAGAAATAATTCTACTGACAATTGATCTGGCGCAACAATCTTTTATACCACCAGAAGAATAATTCTTTGCTTTTTCTCCCTATCACACCATAAAGTTGTCAACTAATGGTCAGGTTCAGTTGAGTCGAGTAAAAATAGAAATTTACCATTTATGGTTTAGTTGTAAGTATAATTAATTCCAGAACTAATTTATATATCTTATAATGAGTACATTTTTTCATTCTCTCCCTTCTTAACTTTTAACTCAATTTCAAGTTCACTATTCAATTCACTTAAATTTTTTATAAAAAATAAAATGTTTTAAATAATTAATTCCACTCATAATAAGTTGCAAAACAATATCAACTTGTTTTATTTTTTTCTTAATATTTTTTCTATAAAGTAGATCCATGCCAATGCAAATTATAATCCCTCTTTAACATTATTGACTGAAAGTGAAATTTTTGTTCAATAAGCTTAACTTACGGAAATAAATGAGTATTTATATTCTACCTCCGTAGGTGGTTATGAGTTTGTGCTGATATTTGTAACATACAGAAAGAATGGCGTTACACCCATCTTTAGGTATTCCGTTCGATTCAGGATCGCTTTCTTTATCAACTTAACGATGTCGGTCCATCTGTCTGTCCGGCTGGCTGGCTGTCCATATAAACGTTTGAGATAGTTTCATGAAACTTGGTACATATTATTAGGTTGGTCCAAGGACGAAACCTATTGAAATTGGTTCAGTTTAACATTTCAGGTATCTCCCATAGAAATGTCCTCCCGAAATGTAGTTTTAAACTCATAAGAGTCTTAAATATAAGACCATTTTAACAAGAAGTAAGTTCCATAATATTCTAAATCAATGTGACAAATTATGCAGAGGTCGGTTTATTGTTTCTCATAGCCCCCTTTCATATATCAATTTGAAGGGCATAAATGTCTTATATACGTTGGTATTGTAATAATTAATATTAATATAAAAACGATGTGAAAAATTAAAAGAGGGACGAGGGTAGCTCCGATTTAATGCCTTAAAAAAAATTAGAAAATAAATTTATACGTTCATTACTATCATTTCTAACGACCATTGAGGTGTAGGGTATTAAATAGTCGGTCTTGACTGGCTATAACATTTTTAACTTGCTTTTTTTCAAATTCCATATAACCGTTACTAACATACTTAATGATCTGACAAAATATGTTAAGAAAATATAGACGAGTAAAAACTCCACCCTTGTCAAAATAGACAATACTTTTAGCCTGTTTATTTGACTTGTTATTATTCTCTCATCTCATAATGATCAGTTGTTACGTCATTGAAAATAACGAAACAAGTTTTTAAGTAAATTCAGACAGATGTCTTGATCTTACATCTCGATTTTAATAATTGTAATTTTATAATTATAACACTATTTTTATTAAACGTTCTTTTACCCTACAACACCATAAAATATTTTTCCTTATACAACCACAAATGGTAATGAGGGTATATTACTTTTTAAAGATGCCATAAAGTATATATAGATCCCAGATGAAGAATAAATACTATCGTTCACAAAAAAACGTAGGTCAACGAAACTTCTTATTGTTCCGAAAATTTTCACACACTCATCAGCAGAGCTCTACATATTATAAAAAGTCGTGAATCGGACAATGGAAGCTAAAAGTGGCCTGCAATAATCGGCCTGCAAAAACGACTCTAAATAACATTCGGATGTTATTCTTTATAAATTGTAATAGTAAGATTCCTGACAGAGAAGTTATAGAACCACATCAGCCTTCCAAAACTGTAAAATTTAAACACTAATTTTGGATAAGGCATTGGTCAACTGTAAACTTCATTCAAACGAAACATCTATTATCGGTTATCTCAATAACTAATGCCGGAAACGTCACGTAAACTGGCATATGAACAACGAATTGGCAACACTTTGTTGAAGATAACAAAATTCGTTGAAAAGTCACGGGAAGTAGTAACCTCGTAATAAACGAAACTTTTGAATTTGCATATGTTTGAAACGTTTAAAGCTCAAAAAGCATTTTTCTAAAATTTAAATGTGATGCATTCGAACTTGTCCATAAATTAGAGAGTTATGGAAATTTCGAATTTCCCGAGCGGAAATACCCAAAATCCTTATAATATAACATGTTCAAAAAGTTTAATTTCTTCAGTGAACTGATTTCCTGTCATATAAGTATCAACATACCCAATTGTAGGGTCAGTGACTACGTTCCTGTTTATATTAGATAAAAATCAAATCGAAAATACCTCTTATTAAAATATCTCGAACGCACATTATGGTAAATAATCTGAAAACCTGCATAATTACTAGACGTGTTTCCACAATAAACAACTGTTTTTGTTAATACTGTTAGCATAAGTTAGATCGATATTAAATCTGACCGATTTTGTGGTAATCAGTCCACCACTTAGACTAGTTCCAATGCAGTTATATACTCTTAAAAACGTTAATTATATTAAAATATTATGTACTCTGAAATCACAATTTCGAATACATTTGGACCTTATAAAGTCTTCTTCCGAAATTAATTTTAACGTTCATTATAAACACATATAAAACATTCGTCGTGATGAAATTTATAATAACCATTTTTTTCTAGCAACCATAGTTGTTTTACCTTATTTTATGTAAATCGGCCAATAATTTCCTATAGACCCGTATAAGGACCCTTAAGAAAATCCGTTGAAAAGTTACAACTGTAATACAAAACTTTTCCATTGTGAAATTCTACATGTTTTATATTTATAATTTATCATTATTTAGACCAAATTATATTCTGACCGTTCCATAATGTCCCATGAGTCCCACTTAAAGTCCTTTAAGGACAAAATTATGTATTTTACCCTTCTCGTTTTTGAAATAGTAGCAGAATTCATAAGTTAAATAGTTACAAAAGACAAGTAAGAAATTAAAGTCGATAAGTTCCAAATATTTAATACGCTACACCATATTGTTGGTTATATGTAGTAGTTGCTAAAAATTAATGAACCTCCCTCGTATTAAGGTATTTTTTAATTTATGCTTAAGACTGCAGTATATTGGTTCTAAAATTAATTTTTTTGTGGGCACTTTATGGAGCTTAAAGAATATAAAAGCTGAACCTCGCAAAATTTTGCACATCGACTTTTGCACATATTTGTCTTCACTTGACCAATTCTTATTGCAATATCAACGAAAATGTGAGATTTAAGTCCTTCTAGGTGATAATTAGAAAGGAGGTTGTATGGGACCGATGAGAAATAATGGACCGATTCTCATATAATTTGACACATCGATTAAGAATATGATAAGATTTATTAGTGCAAAATTAAAATCGCTTCATATTTAGGACTATTGTGACCTTAAATCCCCATTCAAGGAGGGACATGTGTATCATCAATGTCAATAGACATCGTACATGGGCCAAAATATTGCTTTTATAAATTTCATTAAGATATCTTTAAAATTGCGGCCTCTATTTTGTTCACATGGTTTACAAGGACATCCAGCCAGATTGGCAACAATAAATCGACTCAGAAAGTGATCCAAAGCTAAATGGTATACTTATACATGGAGTAGCACGTCGTTTAAAAAGTACCATATAATCAAAAAGAACCACATAGTACAATCATGTTAATTATATGCAGTTGGTACCCATTTTGGAATCTCTTGCCAAAGTCCTGGCTTTTCGCCAGGTTTGTAGGATATTCACCACGTTCAAAAGTTGCAGAATTATTGAAAAATTCATTTTGGAACCACTGTGTGTAGTGTATTTTATAGTCGTTCTTAATTGATTACAATTTTCTTCTTTATTTTGAAATTTTTAATTTGTTTCACTTGAGTATTTTTTTTTAAGAATTTTACTCTAAATTAGCAATTAAATCAAAATGATTTCACTTAAGTCCACATGTTGAGACTTGCTTAAGAGTTAGATAATCGTTTCTTTATTTATTTGATTCACATGTGGGTTTTAGTTACCAATAGTTGACAGTCTCACGATTTTTAGGTCGAACTTATAGATATTTAAATAAGATTTAATTTTAATTAAATATTTTATAATTGAAAATAGATTTACACTTAAAGATAGATTTACAGTTATTTTCAAAACCACATCAGACCACAGACCACTTCAGTATTCAAGTTTTACAGTTTATATGTTTAGCAGAGTACAAAAATTGACCCTTAACAATGATCAGAGAATTTCATAATTATTGAGATTTAAAGCAAATTTAAAACCACAATAAGGGAACTTCTATTCAAATGAACGATATTGATTAAATAAGTGACATATATTTGACATTTTTTAAAATGGTTTGTTATGGCAAATCATGACGATTTTCAATAAAATTACTTATATAAAAGTTCTGCAAGCTCAAAACCGATTTCTAGGAGAGGACCTTATGTAGGAGCTATGGTAAAATATATTAATAAAATTAGTCTCATATATTTAAAACAGAATTGATTCGTTCTTGAGAGTTTTTTTAACCGAAGGCCCTAATCTGAGAAGGAATATTATTTCAGAGTTAGTTAAAAAAAGTCCCACACTCCACTAAAAGGGAGAAATTGAGTACGACTCTACAGAAATAGTCCAGAGCTGATAAAGTGCCTGATTTCATAGTGCAAAACGATGCATCTATTTTGACAAATCTAATAAAATTTTCTCAAGTTAAATAATAAACTTGACCCTGGAGATTTAAGAAGATTATTTCCATTCGACACCAAACAAACAAGTGTTTTAAGTTTGTTATTCCGTTTGTACCACCAAGAAGAAATCATCTAACACTCCATAAAGTATATATCAAATCAAAATCTGAATTGTTTTAGTTTTGTCCGTCTGTCTGTTGGAAACATTCTCACTCCTAGAATACTTATTCTAATTCAATAAAATTCCATAAATTCGTGTTTAAAGCTATATCGGTTCATCAAACAAAAAGTTATAGACTTATATCTGAGACAATCTCAAAATTCCGAAGAATAACTTTTCTTATTTTTAAATAAAACCAAAATAGATTTACACAAAAATTTAACTATAACATACATTATACGTTCTTCATTATCGTGCAAAAAATCATTAAAATCGGATCGATAGAAAAGAGTTATAGGCGGAAATAAACGAAATTTTGATACACCCAAAAATTTGTTTCTGATATGGGTCGCAATTTTTATGGTAATTTATTGGAAATTTCCGTATATATTTATTTTGATTCCATAATAAACTCAAAGAAACAAAATTGTTCTGGGGCCATTATTTGGCCTAGCACCCTAATAAGGCCCCTTCACGGAATATGGTTTATATATTAAAAAACTCCTACAAATTAATGAATTTTAGTAAAATTTGGTAAAATTAATTTTCTGACCATCTTAAATATATGTTAATAATTTTATTTAATTTTTATATCGGTCCATATTTTGATTAGCTCCCATACCCAGAAACGCTTATTAAACTTGTAAATAAAGAGCAATTCTATTGAAATTCAGCACAATGATTTTTCTAACAATCTTAAATGTATATTATTCATATGAACGATCTCGGTCCATATATTGCTATGGCTTCCATATAAGGATCCATTATTGATTTTATAAAACTAGAAAGTAATGAAATTTGGCTCAATTATTTTTCTGACTGTTATGAATATATATTATGAATATAACCAATATCGGTCCATAGTTTTCTTTATTTCCAGCAAAACCCTTCTTTCCGGAAAACGGGTTAGAGTCTATAAAATTCGTAAATAAATAACAATTCTATTGAAATTCGACACAATTATTATTCTAACTGTATTTAATAAATATTATTAATTTGGACCATCTCGGTCCAAATATTGCTATGGGTCTCATATAAGGATGTCGTGTCGTGAATATATATTATTAATCTAACCAATATAGGTTCATATTTCTATTGAATTACGCCCCTGCCCGGAAAAGGAGGTTGAGATTATAAAACTATTATATCAACAAACATTTTTAAACTGTCTTTAATATATAAAACTGGTTTCACAAACATCAGCCATATTTGGATATTACTCGTTTATAAACCCACTTCCCGGAACGCAATATTAACCAATTCCATCGAAATTCAGACAAATATATAATTGTCTTAAAAATAATGGTGGAGAGTATTTAAGATTCGGCACAGTCGAATATAGCATTCTTACTTGTTAATATTTTCGAATTCTTTTATTTGACTTCACAAAGTTTAAAAGCGCATTAGTTTTCTTATTATGTCATGAGTTAAAATCAATAATTTTCAATGTTGATTTCACACTCTCTTTTTTTCTGTGTGTATTTATTAAAAAATTTTTTTGACAACTATTTTTATTCAAGTTTGTTTTTATGAAAAATTTATTTAGAAATAAAATTCGATTTATAACAATTCAATTCCTTTCAATTGTTCAAAAATTAATAGGGAAATGGCACGTTTAGTGTTTGTGGACAAGGAGAAGAGACAAGGCAGCAAACGTTATCATGTAATATATGAGAAAATAAAAGTCAATAAATTTGATTTGAGACAAAAGGATTTCCTTCATTTGTGTTTTTATAGGTTAAGAAAACTGGTGGTTGGCGTAGTGTGCGTTTATGTTTAGAACAAACGACACGTAAATGGTGGGAGGATCCGGATGTAGTGATTGCGTGAGTTGAACATTATTACTATTTGTTTTTGAAAATAGATTTCGTGTGTAACTTATGAGTGTTTTAGGTGCTTCATTTATGGTCTATAAAAATTTATGAATTTTTGTGTGACTGCAGAAATTCATTTTCATTGATTTCGGGTGGAAAAAATTCCCATGAGTACACATATTGAACACTTGGAGTTTTTGATAATGATATCATTTTCATTTCAATTTTATATCCATGATTTATAACACCTTTGCGGTTAATAAAAAATCACTTCTGATTAAATCTATAATAAAAAAAGTTCTATGATTTTTCTAACATTTTATTCGATTTTGGCGCAATTTGTCATTTGTGATTTATTTTATTTTTTGCAAGGAGAGAGATTGAAAAATTCTTAACATACATATGTATGTTAATCACAGTTTTAATCACGAATGATAAATTTTCAAATTTTTTCGGAACCTCTTCCATTAAATTTTGTTTATTCGAACGTAGTCCATCTCCGTTTAAAAAAGTGTTATAGATACGTTTGAATATCTCTTTTTAATGCTCTTCAATTCTCAACAAGTGTTAGCTCTGGATAGAATTTGCCCCTTTTAGTACAAATACCACATTATTGTTCTTTTACCACTAAAGGCCTTCCTCATCACTATGACAGGATGAAAAGCTTGATCAAAAATAGATAGACGGACACATTATGAATTTGAATATTTATAGAGCCCTAAGTAACAAATGATATACTTCTTTTGCACCAACTGCATTTCATACCAAGAACTTTTTGGTAAATTTAGACTTTTTTTTTTTAGATCCAGGAAATTTTTTGACCTGGAATTGCAATACGTTTCGTCTTCCATTATGCAGCAATAATATTTTTCTTGAAACTTGAGTTCAGTTTCTGTGTTTGAAACATACACTTTTAGATAATGCGTTCGACTCATAACCATTTAATAAATCGCTTAAACGATGATCCATCTGTCTGTCCATGTAAATGTTTTGAACACTTTAAAGGTCACAATTTTTTTTATCTTGCTGAAATTCGATATATTTTTTTGGGTTCAAAAACGAAGCTAATTGAAATTGACCATATTCAGTTTAATATTTCAGAGAGCTTCCATACAAATGTCCTCTCGGAATCGTCATAAAAGTCCTAAATATATAGCGATTTCAACGAAATTCATAAAAATTATGTCTTATAGTATTCCTAATCGAGATGCAAAATTATGCGAAGATCAATCCATTACATCTCATAAGTCATTAGCCACAAGACCTCTTTCAAATATCATTTTGAAGGGCATTTTACAAAATAATATACTGCATATTTAAGAATAATTCAGAAAAGCAAATTATACGAGGTTTGTTTAAAAATTTCTCGAAGTTGTCATTTACAACCAACAATGTTAGGGTATTAGATAGTCAGCCTTGACCGACTATAACATTTTTACTTGTTTACCTTTAAATTTTTGGTAGCATTTCTCTCAAGAATTTGTTTAGGCTTGTGGGTTCTTAAAACTGCTTTAGCTTTAACTTTTCGTCTGAAATAGTCCGAGCACTGAGGTTATCTGACTGCTTTCCAACCGGATGTGTTGCGAACTCTTTTGAAAATACTTTTTTATTTTTGACTTTAGAAAAACCAGCATTACAAAAATTCTTTTGGGGGACCCAGATAAAAAGAAAATCGTGAGTATTTAAGAATGACATTTAGGTAAGCTAAGAAAATGATGGGTGTCTTAACAAGACACATTACACTTCTGGCACATTTCCTCTGTCGTTGTCCAGATTTCTCCTCACTGGAATCCCAGAATTTTGTAAATGACACCAACAACCCAACTTAGTGGAGTGGACTTGAAGAAATTGAGAAGAAACTGGAGGAATTGCGACGCTTTTCCACACTAAAGTGTAACGTAACAAACCTATTTTGGCTGTTTATGTGCATGTCGAATGATATGAGACATCCTTAGGGTGTCTCCTCTCTTCAACCTTTCCAGGTTCTCGGTTCGGTACAGTTTAATTAATTTGATGGCAGACTTTTCACTTTTCTAGTCGCTGATTGTTATACAGAAGATAAAAGTTTTAATGGATAATGTGTGTTTAGGATTATTTGATCTCAGTTCTTAAATCACAATTTATATTCCTTTCTCTGGCTTAATAAATGGAAATTTATTAATAAATCTTTTGGCGCGACTACAATTATTTCCAAACCATTAACTGAAAATAAAGTGATCAAAGAGAGAGAGAGAGAGAGAGGGGGAAGGAGGTCGGGAAAACAAGTTAATTTGTTTCCTTTTCTTTATTTTTACTAATGAAATGCAATTTCCATTATTTTTTTCAACTACTCAATAGAAATTAAGACAAATAGAAATAAAATGTTAATAATCGAATTGTAATAAATAATGTAATTGTTGCATATTGTAATACTTCATTTAATACTTTTTTAAAATATTTTATTCCACTATATTCTGTTGTATACGGTGGTACCTGTAGACCAAAAATAATAAAAAAATATTTATGAATATAATTAATTTTTTTGTTCAAACACACCCAACACTTGAAGTTTAAAGTGCTCCATTGACGGCAAATTGGTTTAAAGATAAAAAATAAGTTAAAAATCTTTTATTAGGAATTAAAAACAAGTTGTCACTTATGAAATAATGTCTCCTACTCTTGTACGAATGACATTATCAGACAAAAGTAAAAATCATTATTTATATTTTTGTTGTAGTTGCTAATTATATGTTCATGTTATGGGATTAAATTGTTATCATAACAAAATTGTATACATGATTTGAGAGATTTAAAATCATTTAGTATTGAAGTGAATTTTGGAAATTCCAAGACCAAAATAAATAATTTTTCTTGTTTAACAACAACTAGATACGATATTTATCCCACTTTCCGGAATAAAAACAGCTTTTTTATTAAATACAGTTTGATATAAAAGTTTTATAAGCAGAAACCGGTTTTTCGGGAAGGGGAGTTTTGTGGAACCATATGGACCGATATCAGATAGCAACATATCTTGAAGACAGTTAGAAATATAATCAATCTGAATTTGAACAGAATTTGTCATTATTTACTAGTTTTATTATATCAAAAAAATGGACTAATATGGGAGCTATAGAAATATATGGACCGATATTGTCCAAATTTGTAGTGTATATTAAGTACAGTTAGAAAAATAATTGTGTCTAATTTCAATAGAATTGAAAATTATTTACCAGTTTTATAAGCTCAAAACTGTTTTCCGGAAGGGCCCTTATATGGGAGCTACAGCAAAATATGGACAGAAATCGTTCATATTAAAAATATATATTAAAAAGAGGTAGAAAAATCATTGTGCAGAATTTCAATGGAATTAAACTTAATTTTCAAGTTAAATAAGCTCAAAACCTATTTACCGGAAAGGGGTCTGATATGGGAGTTATATCAAAATATAGACCGATAGTAATAAAATTAACTACATATATTTAATACAGTCAGAAAATTAATTGTGCCAAATTTCAATAGAATTCGTTATCTGTAAAATATATTTCGGAAAGGGGCGCTAGGTCAAATAATGACCCCTGTATAATTATGTTTGTTTGGGTTTATTATTGTATCAAAATAAGTGAATATGACAATTTTCAGTAAGTTACTAAAAAAATTGCAACCCATGTCTGAAACAGATTTTGGACTGTATTCACATTTTTTTTCTTTTGATCCGATTTTGATGTAGAGAATGGATAACATATAACTGTAAAATTTTGTTTTAATCCATTGATCTTTTTATTTAAACATTAGAAAAGTTCTTTACGAAATTTTTATGTTGTTTCAGATATCGGTCTGTAACATTTTTGCTGATGACCCGTTATAGAAAATAGGAAACTGCTTAGGACAATAACAAACAATCTGGCCGAATTTTATTGAATTCGAAAAATTATTCTAGGCTATAGAAAGATAGACGGACAGACGGACATAGCTTAATCGACTTTATGATTCTTTTTTGGTGTTACGCACGGAATGACAAAGTTAATATACCCTCATCACCTCATGAATTCGAAAAATTATTCTAGGCTATAGAAAGATAGACGGACAGACGGACATAGCTTAATCGACTTTATGATTCTTTTTTGGTGTTACGCACGGAATGACAAAGTTAATATACCCTCATCACCACTTGTGGTGGTGAAAGGTATAAAATAGGTCTTTGAGTCTAAAGTCCTTTACAGAAAAGAGCTTTGTGTGGTCAAAATATTTCGCTATCATATGCTTATATTTTTGTCCGTCTTAGTTATATTTTTAAGGAGGTTTATCGATGTTATTTGTTAGTTTAGATTGGAGAAAGGAGTTCAACCTATATAGAGATCTTATACTCATTGGCATAGGTCTAAGTCCCGATTTCGGCTTGTTTTTTACCTGTATATTAAAGGCAATTCCGTGTTATATACGTACTTTCTCAATACCCTTCAGTCCACTGACCTTAGTTAAGTTATGCCTTTTATTCAACACCAATATACTCAAAGGTTTCCTCTCACTTAAGGGTTCGGAAGTATCTTTGTGATTCTATTATAATGCGACTCTCTTCTGCTATCATTATGTTAAATTTAATGGAAATCCATCTTACCGATCAAAAAAATAATGTGACTGTTTCAGTGCTTTCCATTTAATATCCCGCTTACCCAACAGAAAAACGGGCATGGCGATTCGAAATAGAACAGGTTTTTTAATGGTTCTGCGATTTTGTATTTTGAGTACAGTAAAATACATAAATGAAAGGGAATCTGCAACTAATGGTTTTTCGAATTACTTTTATAAATTTTGTCTAGTTATACCTAACACCACCATAAGTGGTTGAGGTATAATGCGTTTGTGTTTAAGTTTGTAACGCACAGAAAAAAATACAGAAGCAGAATAATTTCTGAGTCGATTTAACGATGTCCGTCCATTTGGCTGTATATGTAAACATTGAGAGTAAAATGCATATTTGGTTCGTGTTATTATTTTGGCCTATTGAAATTGGATATGATGGGTCCTTATAAATTTTTCCTAACGGAATGGGGTTTTCAGATCATAGAAGTTCAAAATATAAAGCGATTTTAATGGAATTGTGCACAAATAAGTCTTATAATAATCTTAAATGATGTACTACATTATATGAGGATCCGTTCATTATATCTCATATGTTCCACACAACCATCCTTTCAAATGTCACTTCGAGGGGCTTTAATGTCATTATATATTGGTATTTAGTTAAGAGTTAGTTAAATTAAAAAAAAAAAAACATAAGCAGAAATCGATATTCGAAATCTTACGATCGTCGGCACATAATTTCTTTTAGCTCCCGTATAACCCACCACACATAATAAATTACTACACTCTTTAGCATAAATTATAAAACATACGAGGTTCGTTCATTAAATTTTCATAGCTACCATTTGTAGGGTAGCGATCGACTATAACTTCTTAGTTGTTTTTTTTTTTTATATACAGTTTATATAGGGTTATTGTAAGTCGTTGATTACTAATTTATATATAATTTTTTAATAGTTTTTCTTTCATTTAAATATAATAAACTACATTTATGGTCATACTTTCTAATTTACTTGATGTAAATTTTTAATTAAATTACATCAGTTATTAAATAATAATATTAATTTCAAAATTATTATTTAAAATTTTCGTTTTGAATCGAGAGCATATTTACAATGATAACGAAATAAATATTTTAGGTTTGTTTACCTAAAATATTTATTTGTTAATACAAAAAATATTTTGTTTGTATATAAAAACAGGTGAAAAGGTTATAGTCGACACCTTCGTATAAGACTTTTCTGATTTATGCTTAAGAGTGTAGCGATCCTCGTACAATTTTGAACATTAATTTTTGCTTAGGTTTATTCCAATTTGAATAATTGTTGTAACAATAACAACACTTCTAAGTGATGAAAGAAAGTTGTATCGTACCTATGAGAAATAATGAAACGAACCTCGTATAATTTGTTTCATCGTTTCATAAGACTTATTTGTATCAAATTTCGATAAATTCACCATATATTTAGGTCTTTTATGACCATTTGCATGTACAATAGGTGAAATAATAGGTCCATCATCACAAATTTAAATATTCATCTTCCTTGAGACACAGACCAAGTTTCATTAAGATGTCTCTTGTATTGCGTACTGCATTTTGTTCAGAAAGTTTACATGGGCAGCCAGCCAACTGGACGCGCATTGTTAAATCGTCTCTGAAAGTGATTCTGAGTCGAACGGTTTGCTTAAAAGTGGCGGTAACAATATTTTTTCTGTGCGTTACAAACTTATGCACAAACACATAGTATTCTAAACACCTGCAGTGGTGTAGGGTATAAATATAATAAAAGAACATCATATATTTTCCCTCCAACTAAGAGTCACTGCACTTTGAACAATAGTCTTCTTTGTTGTTTTTTTGTAAGACTAAATATTATCTATTTCCCCCTTTTAACAAAATAAATAGCAACAAATCATAAGTTTTATTTCAGTTTTTCTTTCAACAACCACAAACATTATTAATTTATTTATCATGTTGCAAGTAAATTTTGTCTAAAAAATTTTAAAGTTTTTATACCCACCACCACCACACGTGGTAAAGAGGGCATATTAACTTTATCATTCCATGTGTAACTCTAAAAAGGAATTATTTCACACCCCATAATGTATATATATATTCTTACTGTAAATAAAAATCTGAGTTGTTTTAACTATGTCCGTCTATATGTCTGTCTGTTTTTGGCACATCCACAAAAATTGTCCTGAGAAGTTTCAGACTAATTAAGTGTTTCTGTGTTATATTTAGAAAAAAAAATCGTTTATATAATGTCTACGTGTGAGAGTGTATGTATGTGTATTTATATATCTACGAAACCAAATGTATTAACTTCATACAAATTTGTGGTAGAGGGTATTGAAGAATCGGCATAGTCGAATATAGCATTCTTACTTGTTCCTCTTGTTTTTGCTTTTTTTTTTTTGTCTTGTTGGAATGTTAACATGGTTCACGTGACTTTGTAATTGTTGACTTTATTTAGTTCAAATTAACACCCACTACAAATATCAAATTGGCTGAAGTTTCTGTACGTTCAGTTGAAACTTTTGTTTAAAGTTAATTTGTTGTCTAATATGAAGTGAAAGTTGAAATTTTTAATCAACATTTTTTCAGGCTCAAGAAAATTACGCCATAACAATCCAAATGTCACCTTTTGTCAGAGTGAGGGTGTCTGAAATTGTTAAAATTTAAACAACAAAAGCATTTTTGATTAAAATTTCTTTAATTGGATGTTGTTTTGTGACAGACTGTTTGTAAATATAATAATATTAAATATAAGATTAAGTTATTTAAATTGTGTTATATTTGTCACTTTACTTGCAAGTGAGTGTTCACGAAACAGTTTTTTACAAAACGCATTTTTGGGAAAATAATTTTATAACTTTGGAAATTGTTAATATTTTTTTTAAGAAGTTCAACATGAACTCTTTTGGGGCGTTTTCCAATTGACTTGGATGATCCCAAGTTCTTAGTAGACCGAGTGAATAAGGCATGAACTTGCGTAAAAGGTTACCTCGGGTATATTTTTTCAAATCGTCAAAATTTTATCTATAAATTTTATTGAAATAAAAACAAATAAGAATGTTATATTCGGCTATGTCGAATCTTCAATATCCTCCACCACAAATGAGTGTGAAGCAAATATATATCATGCATACATGCACAATTAGATATACAAACACATACAATATATAATAGTTATTTTTAAATATAACATTGGAAAACTTAATGACTCATATTGGTCATATTTTGCTATAAATTTTTCTTCTGAACCGATTTTGGAATGGTAATGGTGTATATATAATATAATATAATATAATATAATATAATATAATATAATATAATATATATAATATAATATAATATAATATAATATAATATAATATAATATAATATAATATAATATAATATAATATAATATAATATAATATAATATAATATAATATAATATAATATAATATAATATAATATAATATAATATAATATAATATAATATAATATAATATAATATAATATAATATAATATAATATAATATAATATAATATAATATAATATAATATAATATAATATAATATAATATAATATAATATAATATAATATAATATAATATAATATAATATAATATAATATAATATTATAGTAAAATTTATTTAAATTTTCGATTTTACTAAAGTTCTTCTCCTGATATCGGTCTATATCTTTTAATATATGACACTATTTTGTTGATTTTAATAGGAAACTTCTCAGGACAATAACGAATGCTCGGGCCAATAACATACAGATAGACAGACGAACGGTCGGACACAACTAGATTGACATATATTTTGATTTAAGTTTTAGTTTTTGAACGTGGTGGGATAAATTGTTGTCCAGTTTTTTAAATATTGTCTGAATTCCGTACAAAATTCTGAAGAATTTTTGTGGAAGAACCATTTATTCATGAGGATCCGATAAAAGTTATACTACTTTGAAGTAATGATTTTTCCAAAAGCTGGTAACAATTTTACGATTTAAAATACACTATTTACTTTACCATTTTCTTAATAATTCGGAAAGAATTCCTAATTTAAATACTTGGGGAGATATACTTTCCACGTCAGTTTTTTTCAGAATTTCATTATTTCTAAAAAATGTCTTCTTAACTTTTTGAGGGAACTATCAAAACTATAATATAACAAAATTTACCTTGATCATATATATGTATATATGTCTGCTATATTCACAAAAAATTTGTAATCGTCCAAACCTTTTATATCGACAGAGTATCTCATTTTTGGGAAAAAAATCATGAAATGAGTTTTCCCGAATTGGATTTTTTGGATACCTTGTAATTAAAATGTGTATGGAAACTGTTTAGAGTACTACATTAAGAGAATATTGTCCATCATGTACTTAAGTCTCGTCTTAATAACATTACTTATGTAGATTTTATTTAGGGTTAAATATTAAAATAATTTCACAAATTTACACTAAAAGTACAAATTTTGGGGTTTCCAAATATTTTAAATAAATTTTGATTAAGTACTTTATATACAAAATAAAATTGTTTGTCAATGAAATACCTTTTCAGCAATGTAAAATACTTTGCGGAATCACTTAAAAATTATCATAAACTGGGTCCACTTCAGAAAATATTTGCACATTTTTCATATATTTCTAATATAAATGACCATGAGAGCAGCTGTTGTGCTGATGTTTGTAACAGGCGTGAAGAAAAGCGGAAATCGGTTTTTGAATTTCAGAAAACCGATCGGTTTCGAATGATTTATTTTTTCGACATACTGGTTTTGTTCAGTCAGTTAACCGGTTTTTAATGGAAAGTACTTTTAAGCGTTTTACTAAAATATTCACTTTAATTTTTAGATATTCGGCCATGACTGAGAATATATAAAATTTTTCATACCACATGTTACATGAGTACGGTACAGTATGCATATTAGACATCATATTCTCAATCGATTTACTATGTCTGCTGTTTTATACATAATCACATCAATAAAATTAATTAAATGATATTCTGCAAGATCTTTTATTCAGTTATAGACCTATAAATTAAACATATTCGGAAATTAAATTAAAAGTTTAGGTTTTTTATCCGTTGAACTCTAAATATTTATAAAAATCAAACAAAAACGGTTAACCGGTTTTTTTAAATAAAACCGTAAACGAGACCAGTTTTTATGAATAACCCATTTTTCGAATAACTTGAAATATCGTTTTTTTTAAATACACTATGTTAACCCATTTTTAAGAATACCGATCGATTTTCAATTCGCTTTCCGAGTAGAATTCACGATGTCCGTCCGTCTGTCCGGCTGTCTGTCATTGTAAACGATGTGAACGCTCTACAAGCGGCAATGTTAGAGATATTTTGACGAAATTTGGTAAAGATTATAATTGTTTTGGAACATGAATCAAATCTGTTGAAATTTATCGAATTCGGTTTTACATTTCAGATATCTTCCAAACAAGTGTTATCCCGTAATGGGTTTTTAAGGTCATAAAAGTCATACAAATAAACAGATTTTAAGGAAATTTAGCAAAATAAGTTTTATGATATTCCAATACAAAGTGGCAAATTATACAAGGGTCGTTCTATTGTTTCGTATAGGTCTAATAAAAGCCCGCTTCCAAGTATCACTTTAAATGGCCTAAATCTCACATAAATGTTTGTATTATAAAAATTGGTCAATTTAATATAAATATAAGCAAAAATTTATAGACCGATCCAAATTTTCTACTAGCTTTTATATAACCCTTCAGAAATTAAACGATTCTCGATCATTATTTTTTTGTAACCACTATTTATCAACATTGTAGGGCAGGGTATTAAATAGTCTGGCTTGACCGACTATAACATTCTTACTTGTTTTTCCTTATATTCGACCTTAACCGACTATTAGACATTTATTTATATATAAATAAACTTGTAAAATTTTTTCAACAGATTTGGTCAAGCATAAATTTCTTTATAATCTTCAGTATAATTTACCAGCTCTATATTTAGAAAGTTCTATCACTGTCTTTATTTTCATCTCTGGATGCTTATGTAAAGATATTTATATCCACTCGTTTTTTGATTGGTCGGTTTTGCTTTGTACCATACTCTCCGCTCGCAGATACCTCCTTTTAAAAAACTGTAGAAAGTAGTTTTATATGTTCTTAACACTTTAAAATCAATCATTAGTTTATTTGTGAATTTAGTTTGGTTTTCCTTTTCCAATGGCAAACTACAGTTAAACTTATTATTTATTTTTAATATAAAAAGAATTTCCACGAAAACCTTTTTAACACCATGCCAACACCTGGATATTGACAAACAACTTTTCAAACTCAATCAAATCGCATTATTTAGTTGGCAAATAAACACAAAGAATAAGAAAATACCTCCCATAAAAAATTATACTAAAGAAAAAATAAAAATATTAATAAATATTTTTTTTTGTAAACATAAAAAGAGAAGATAAAATGGAAATAAATAATTTGTGGAAACAACAACGAATTTGAAAAGTACTATTGCCTTACAAAAAGAGAAGCTTTGATATGATTTACATGAGGTACACCTTATGGTATCCAAACGCTCAAAGTTATTATGCTATACTCCCCTGCTATGTTATGTTAAATTTGATAGAAATCCCTTCAGGGGATCAGTTTATTAGTAAAATTACAGATTTTTTTCAAAAAGCTCGATTTTGCTCCACTGTGCACTTCTCCGCTATCATTACGTTAAATTCCATGAAAATCTGTTACAGTTACAAACTAATTTCCATATACATTTTGCCTCTGCAGTCTGTATCATTTGGGTTACAAAAAGTTGTTTTTAAGCCATGGAACTATACTTTTGATGACAGAATTCTGAAAGGATTTTTGTGATCTTTGTGAATTATAAGGGACATCTTACGAATGAACGACTCTTATATAATTTGATTTTCTAATTTATTCTTAAGTGTGTAGTACATTATGACACTACGATGGATTACAATTTATGCGTTATTAAATGAATTTTTCAGGGAGGAGTACTCAGACCCTTGTAATTTGACCAATTTTTATTACAATACCAACGTATATTTAAATAAAAGGTATTTCGTTTCATGACCTTTCCGGGAAGAATATTTGTATAGAAGTTGCCTGAAATATTGGACCGAACATGGCCAATTTTAATGGGTTTCGTCTTTAAAGGTGGGTGTGACAACATTTTTTCTGCGTGTTACAGACATCAGAAGAAACCCATAAAAGCCCAAGAATATAATCATTTCGAAATATTCAAAGAAAATGTCAAACAAATTGACAAGTTCACTTCATCCAAAATCATGTTGATAGGGTAACATATAAAAGGAAAATTATAAATTGATGGCTTATAAATTGAGGCAAATAATGAAAGACAAAAAATAGCAATTTATACTCAAACAATAAACAAACAAACAATAGAAATTAGAAGCATTAGAAGTGAAATAAAGCCCAAATATACAGTAAAAATCAGACAAGGAAAAAGGGAAGGGGCCGAATAATCATTGAAGTATTCTATATAGAATTATAATAACAAAGTTTGTGAAGAATGCGGAGGGAGGGGAGAATATTTGGTTAAATTATTATTGAAACGAAAAGTGTTACAAAAGTGTTGCTCGTCTGAAATATGAGCTGTCATAACAAACTCAGACACTTTACTTGCAACACTAACTTTTGCCAAACACGAAACGCAAGAAATTCAAAAAAAAAAATAATAATAATAAAAATCGAAAGTAACGCGATTTTATCAAATTGCAAAATATAGTGAAAAAGTTGCAACAAAAAGTTGCAAAAGCAAAAAAAAAAAGAACAAATTCAAAATAGAAAAAGCGTTTTTCAATTCAAATTCGCACGATTTATAAATCAACTGAAAATAAAGTTTTACATTTAAATAAAATCAAAATCATTTTAAATTCAGAAAGTAAAAAGTGTGCAAATTTTGCATTAAAATATTTTGACGTGTTTTAAATTAGAAAAAATAGTGAAATTTCTAAAACTAATTTAAATAACAAAAAAAAAAAAAAAAAAAAAAAAGAACAGCGAAGCGAATCTAAACAAACGTAATATGCGAACATTGGGTTCAATTTCTGAACAGGGCTCTGCAGCCCACCACCGTCGCCGCCCATCACATCGTGGCTCTTTACCATCAATTACTCTAACATCAGCTGCAGCGGCAGCAGCAAAAGCAATTGCAGCCAGTCGTTATGCCTTTACACGTACACCTTCACATCATACAAAATTAAAAGCAACGACGACATCACCAGATCGTACAGCCAAATGTGCCACCGTTACAATGATGCTTGCTGAGCGTATAATTCGCAATGACTGGTCAGTTGAGGATGAACATTTCTTTGAATCGAACACCATGAATGTCTGGCAAACATTGGAATTTTTGTCGAATTTAAATTCACGTAAACGTTACAATTATGAGGGTTATAATGATGCCAATAATTCAATACGCACTTTAACACCCTCTTGGCGTCGAGATAGTTTCGTTGAAAAAAATGTTAATCCTAACGTTGACGAGTCAAATTCTGGACCAAATCGCAAGTACTCAACGGTGGCAAATGGTACGACAACGGAAGTGCATGATAATACGTTAATTGGTACAGCTGGAGGTGTTAGTGGTAATGGTTTGCGAACGGGTAGTGCTGGTAGTGGTTTCATAGGACGAACTACAAAGATTCGTCATCGAAGGAGACGAAATAAGCAGGAATTACAGAATAATGAATTAGATTCAGAATATGCTCTATCGCCATCGGATTACACGGATTTAATTAAGTGCACGTAAGAGTTATTAAATATAGAATGTTATTAAATGTTATAATTTATGGGTAAAGTTATAGTTTAGCTCGATTAGATAAAATTTAGAGATCTTCAAATTTTAAAATCATCGCATTTTGAAAGGTGATTCCAAGCACCAAAATTTTAAATTTATTTAAAATAAAGTGAAATCTATATCGGGGTTTTTCAATTTTCAAAGATTCGAATGTTTGTGTTGCTGTTTGTCCGAAAAATTTTTTATACCTTCCACCATTACAAGTGTAAAATAAGCATATGTAAGGCCACGAAGAATTAATCTAAGACCTTTATAGTACATATAATCTCGCAATGTCTGTCTGTAGAAAACACTCTCTTGCCTAGACGGATTGTTAAAATGCAAACAAATTTGGCTAGATTTCGTTATGTTATAAACCGATATCTGAATAATCGGAATAAAATAAACAAAAAAATCTGTGCACTGTTTTCAGAATTTCTTTCTCAGTCGATTCAACATTATGAACAAAATACAATTATAGTTTTAAAGATATTTGATGACATTCTGCGTGGGTGTTAATACTTTAGTTAAAGAACGATGTCTATTGAAATTGGTGATGATTAATCTCACCTCCATCAATTTCCAAATGTTTCTCCTCGAATGGTGTATAAAGCTCATAAAAGTCCTTAATATTAAATGTGACAAGTAAGACTTATGATAATCTAAAATGATGTATCAACAACCCTTCATCAACATCATTTTGAATGGGTAATAAGTTGGTAATGTAATTTAAGAAAAATATAAAAAACCTGATGTTTAGAAGGATCCTCCACTTTGTAAATACCAATTATAACCAACAATAGGATATAGGGTGTTACATAGCAGACTCAACCGATTAAAATGTTTTTACTTGTTTTATCATTATGCTAAAATCGGTTAACTTAACCGAAGAAAATCATATGCTAAAATATGCTAAATTTCGAAATTTAGACAAAATTTAAAATAGCGTTATAACGACAAAAAATAATGCATTGCAGTAACGTAAATGTTTCGGTCTTCAATCAATCATAGGCCGTTAAACTTGGATTTTCGGAACTTCGATCGTATCGAAGGAGGTATGAATATATAATCCATATACCTTATAAACCTCGGCTTAACTCATTATGTACAGACATGTTCAAACGCACCAAAAAATGGTACTACGCATTTAAAGTTGATTAAAATATGATTTAAAGATGTCCGCGTCGGTTTTCAATGGAGGCGTTTTAAGTACATGATAAAATTTAAAAATTTTTCATATATGATTTATTTTTAGGGCGAAGCTTATTATGGGTATAATTGTTCCACAAATGACCTAACTCCTTGAAATCTTTAAATCTCAAAAATTAAATCAATATATATGAAAATTTGAATAAATTATTATCAAAATTGCGAACCGTATGATGAATTTTTGGGGTATATCAAAATGTTTGAATATATCACCATATATTTTTTTATTGATCCGATTTTTATGAAAAATATACTAATGTATTTATAGTTAAATTTTTATTTAAATCCATTCACCTTTTGTTGAAAAGTGACATAAGTGCTTTTTCGGAATTTTGATGTTGTCTCAGTTATCGGACTATAATTTGTTTGCTGATGAACCAATATAGCTGGAAACTACTGGCCGAGTTTCCATGAATTCGTACAATTATTCTAGGTGTGAGAATGTTTCCAACAGGCAGGCAGACAGACAGACGGTCATAGCTTATTTGACTTAAGTTTTAATTTGATGTAAGAATATATACTTTATGGGGTATGAGATAATTTCTTCTAGCTGTTACACACGGAGTGACAAAGTTAATATACCCGTATCAAAAAAATGCTCGGAATTTGAAATGTTTCAATTCTATAGAAAGTAATTATAATTATATTTCTAATTGTCTTTAACTTAATATGACAAATATCAGTTCATATAAGGATTAAATCCCCGAATAAAGTTTTTAGTTAATAAAACTGTTAAGTATTTATTCCATTGAAATTTTCCAAAATTAGTTTCATAATTCTTATTTATAAATGAAAGTAATTTATAATAGAAGTCCACATTTGATTAAAGCTCTCATATAAGACCCCTTATCATTAACGTTTATAAAGCTAATTGAAATTTATTACAAATAATTATTGGACTTGCGTTAAAAATTTTCTCATTTTGCTGTAGCTCCAATATAAGGCTTCCACCCTTAATATGGTACTGCTAAGCTGATAACAATTTTTAGTATTAAGCTCTTTATCTTTCTTCACATCTTGTATATTTAATTTTTAGCAGTGTATTAAGTTTTTTTGAAAGTTCTGTTTGTATGTATCCTATTTACCAACCATTAACATTAAAAAAGTTTTCCACCAAAAAAGCTTTTGAAAGTTGTCAACCGAAAGTTTTGCTAAACAAAACTTTTTTACACAAGTAAATTTATAAGATAAAAGTCGTTTTAATAGACACCCTATCGATGTGTATGAATATATATATATATATATATATATATATATATATATATATATATATATATATATATATATATATATATATATATATATATATATATATATATATATATATATATATATATATATATATATATATATATATATATATATATATATATATATATATATATATATATATATATATATATATATATATATATATATATATATATATATATATATATATATATCAGAATGGCAATAATTTATGTGGAGGAATAATAATAACTGGCAAATTATCTTAAAATACAGACCTCGTTGTTCTCCATTTTTATGATTATGTACATAAACAAGGAGTGAGATTGAAAAAAATCTTAATAATAACAGAGGTGGTTGCGATATTATTTGTTTGTACAGATATTTGTAACGGGCCAAACACAGTAATAAGAGATTTACTGTATCTTCAACAACTTTTTTACTGGGAAAGTTGTTGGATGGATAAGGGAAAAGAGGCCTACAAATAAAACGAATATTATTTGTAAGACATTTGAATTATTCCAGCGAGATTTTTAAAATTTTGAAGAAAATATATTCTACTGATCGACTATACTGAAATCAAATAAAAAAAAGTTGATCTATATTTAAATATGTTTATGCATAAAACCATTTGGCATTTCCGGATAGGGTCTTATATGAAAGTTATAGCAAAATATAGACTAATAAATATTTGAAGCATTTGGAACAATAATAAAATTGGTTCATATTTAAGAGTTTTATAAGCCCACAAATCTATTCCGGGAAGGGGCTCTATAATGAACCCATATTTGCCAAAATGGTAACATATATTTAAATCCGCTAGAAAAATAATTAATCAATATTGGGAAGCTTTATAAGCTTAAACCCATATTTCGGGAAGAGGCCTTATATAGGAGGTGGGTCAAAGAATGGTCACAGCCAAGATATTCAATGATTTTGGTGTGTATCAAAATTTTGCACATTTTACCATATTTTACTATTTTTTTATCTGATCCGATTTGATAACCTAAATTCAATTGGTAAATATCTTAAAGTTCGGAAAACATCCAGATATCCAGATATCAATCTATAAATTTGTTTCTGTTAAAACTGAAAAGAACTATAACAAACATCCAGGACCGATTTCATTGGAATCAGTTTGTTATTGTTGTCGTGGAATATTTCCAATAGATGAATTTATGTAGGGATAAGTATATATACTCTATGAGCCCTTAAATTATTCCTCTTAGTCTTAGATGATTTGAAAAAAAATTTTCATCAAAAATGCGATACAGCCCTTTCTGTTTCTTATACAGTGGAATTTTATTGTAAGTCTATTTCACTTTAATAAATCGCAAAGTAACGTTAAAAACTCTATTATTACTTTATTAAATTTTTTAATAAAAATATATATTGTTGATATGTTGTAGACAGAAACTTCCCCATTGTGCTAATAAAACCTAAATAGGGAATAGTTCTTCTTTATGTTGCACTTTTTAATGTAAAAACTAGCAACAACAAAAACTTCAATAAAAAACTTTTTAAACAAATATTTACTTTAAGGACATTCAACTTCTTGGATGCTGTACAAGAAATTCTGTTCTCCCAGCAACAGATGCTGCTGAAATACGCACAAACGCATCTGATAATTTGATAGTGATAAGAAAGATATTTATTTGTTTTTGTTGCAATTGAGAGCTGAGAGCATAAAATGTGCATCCAACGAGTGAACGAATAAAAAACAATTTGTATACCCTACACCAACGTAGGTGGATAGGGTATTATGTGTTTGTGCTGATGTTTGTAACATACCGAAAAATTTCGCTCAGATTTACGATTTAACAATGTTAATATATCTACCTGTCTGTCTAACAGTCTGTCCGTCCATTTGGTTGACCCTGTAAACGTTGTGAACGCTCTACAAATAGGAATTTCTGATATATCTTGAAGAAATTTGGTATATATTACTATTTTGGCCCAAGTTCGATGTCTTTTCAAATTGGACAAGTTCGGTCTAATACTTCAGGTTACTGTTATACAAATGTCCTCCAGGAATGAGATTCCAAGTTCATTTAAATCCTTAATATAAAGTGATTTTAAAGAAGTTTTGCAAAGAAAAAGTCCTATGACATTCTCAAATGATGTGCCGAACTATACGAGGTTAATTATTTCTCATACGTCCCATACAACCTTCTTTCCAAATATCACCTTTAAGGGCATTAATCTCACTTATACATTATAATAATAAATACAATACATACATCGCTTATATAATTAATAAATTATAACAATAAAAGTTAGTTAAGTTAGAGTAAATATAAACCAAAGACAAGGTCCGAAATTACACGAGGGCCTATCAATAATTTCTTTTAACTTGCATATAACCCTCCACGAAAAAATTAGTAAATAAAATTATACGATGATCGTTCATTAATTTTTCGTAACTACCATTTTTAAACAATATTGTGGTGTAGGGTATTACATGGTTGGGCTTGACCGACTATAACATTTTAATTTGTTATATTATTGCTTTTGAAATTTTCAGCGAAAACAAATTATTGTCTTTAATTTATAGTTTTGTAGTTCAGAGCAAATTCCTCAACTTGAGATAAATTGCAAAGGAGTTTTGTTGCTGTTGTTGTTGTTGTTTTTATTATTGCTGTTATAATAACAACAAAAGTGTTTTGTCTACATTTCAAATCAAAAGTATATTTCAAGTTATTTCTTCTTCTTTTTTTCTTTTTGCAACTTAATAAATGTGAAGATGTACGTAACAACAACAGACAAACAAATAAACATTCATTCATTCGCTCACTCATTCATTCATTCACAAACAAGTGGCAGCTGCAACTTCTTCAATTCTTCGTAATTCTTAAGAACTTGAGTTCAATTCGAAAGTGCAACAAGTTTTATTTTTTATCCTTTTAAATGTTTTTTTTTTTATATTTTTTAATATCTCTTTGCCAGTATTATTCTCACTTTTATTTTTATCCTTTTTTCCTTTTGATGTATACGTGTGTGTGTGTGTGTGTGTGTGTTTGAGTGAGAGTTTTTTATTTTTGTTAAATGCCATACAATTGTATGCGTGTCAAATGCCACAAAATATAGTGGCATGAAAATAAACATTGAAATTTAAAGCAAAAAAACAACAACAACAAAAGTCGTTATAAAGTAATAAAAAACATTTTTGTAGGATAAAGTTTAACAACTTTCTCCAATTTTTATGACATCCATTTTGTTTTTTATGCCCTCCACCACTATCGGTGGTTGGAGTATTATGCGTTTGTGCTGTTGTTTGTAACATATAGAAAGAATGGTGAATCATCTACTTCTAAAACTTAGAATCGATTTAACGATGTCTGTCCGACCGTATGTCATTCCGAATGGCTGTCCATATGGACGTTGCGAATATTCTACAGGTCGCAATTTTCAGATATCTTTTTAAAATCTGATACATCTTTCAAATAAATCAAGAAAAGTAATTCTCATGGTATTCTAAATCGATGTGGCAAATTATACGAGGGTTGGTCCATTGCTTCTCATAGGTTCCATATAATCTCCCATCCAAATATTACTTTAAAGGGCATAAATCACATAAATATGTTGGGATTGTAATAACAACAGGTCAAATTAAGATAAACGTAATCTGAAATCGATATTTGAAATTATACGACGGTCGACCCATCATTTCTTCTAGCTCCGATATAAACCCCCAGTAAACATCCTTTTCAAAAGCATTACTTTCACATTGTTAGTGTCATAATAGTGTACTTCATACTTAATCATAAATCAGAAAATCAAATTATACGAGGGTCATTCATATATTTTTCAGCCATTTACAACCCAGGATATGGTGTAGAATATTATATAGTCGGTCTTGACTGACTATAACATTTTTACATGTTACAAATAATCTTGAAAATTGGTTCAACAAACACCATAAATAGAGGGGGAAAGAGAGAGAGTGAGACAGGAGCTTCGTTAATTTTAAATATTCGTAATATGAGATTTGTTTTATAAATAAAGTTATAACTTCAAAAGCATTTAAATTTTATTACGTTGGAATATTAGCATTTGTAATGGTATTGCCATTTTAGGAATATCGTTCTGGAATGGCCATATTTTAATACATATGAGGATAATCGATTTAGAGTCACTTACAACTGATGACGTTTGTTTTTTGTAAAAAATATTAACATAAAATTCCTTTATTATACCGTGAAAAAATAAATTTGGCTATGACGAATCTTCAATATCAGTCTTTATATCTCTAGTGATCCGACAGTCTGAAAGAACCCCATTATTACTTCACTAAGCTCCCGACTATTAACATAACACACTGTGGACTATTCGATTACTTTATGGATTTTTTTAATCGATTGTATAAAATTTAACTCCAAATGAAACGGTTCTTTATATTTCTTTAAACCAATTCAAATGTGCCTAAGCCAAATCCAAAATGGGGAACTCCAATTAAAGTCAGATGATGTGTATCATGTATAAAGAACAAAATAAAGACAACTACATTCGAAGCCTGCCAAAGTCAAGAGGGTGGGAGGGTTTTGGTGATTTGTGATCTGTTGTTTGGACAGTTGTAGTTGACCGATTTCTATAAATAAAAAAACTGGGCCGTTTTTTGTTCAAGTTATTTAAGTTCTGAACAGCCTGTTTTAAAGGTCGTATTATTTTTATTGAATTAAAATTTCTCAGGAAGTAGACGTTGTTTCCTGTTGTCATTTTGGAATAAAATAATAAAAAGGAGAAGCTTTTTTACATTTATTTAAGGAGAATATATAAGACAATGAATTATTACAGCAAAAAATTTGATAGGGTTTCAAAGAATACTATAACCGCGCTCCGATTTGCATCGACTTGCTTAAATCTCTTCTTAATACATAAGAGGGACAATTGCGTGTAGTTTTTCAATTCATTTTACTTGAAAACATAGTCTATGATATCTCCTTAGGATACACTACGTAGTTTCCCTTACGTGTTTTCTGAAGCTTGACGTTCTTGAAAATAAGTTCCTTCTTGAAAAATACCTACGAAGAAGTTTCTGCAAGATGTCTTTTAGACTTCTGTTGTGGTGTAATTTTTGAAAGAAAAGGCGGTACAAATAAGGTAAACAAATATCAAAACAGTCTTGTGTTGAAACCGGAAAATTTTTTCCAGAGACTTAAGTCTGGTAGCAAGGTAATTAGTTTCTGCTGACCAATAGTGCATTGGTTTGCGCATTGTACCCACACGGTCTTAAGACTTCCGTGAGATAAAGCCAATGTAGCTAGAGCCAATATTAATCTTGAATATTTTTGTCTCTTAGATGCCCCTGGAATTTGGGTTCATACCTTTTGGTAATGACACCTTGCGGATCATCGAGGTGGCGCGGTTTACTATTCAGTAGCCTAAATGTGAGTGAAGTAGCAAAAAAATAAATTGAATGAATGCTCGATCTGTTTAATTAATGAGAGAACAGCAGTCATTTATGGTGAATGTGTGAAGTAAGCAAAATTTTGTAGTCTAATTTTGCCAGCCAGGAAATCTGAATTTGGAGCACCTAAGTTATGGGAGGAGTTGAATTTTTTTATTGCCGTAATACTAAAACCTGTAGTGTCAATAAACATGGTTTGGAATTGGTACTCTAGTGTAGTAATTTGGTACATTTGGTTGAGTATTCACCCGTAATGTTGAGTCAACGGAAAATACTTAGTCATTGTCTCCCAACGATACTCCTGGTGACGTTGAAGTAGTCAATTATCTATTTTCTTCATCCTTCAAAGAACCAATTGAGTGAGGGTATATTGATGTTTTCAGCTTTAGGAATACATTGATCACTTCCTTAAGGCTATAAGGAGTAGAAACATATAAGATCCTCTAGAAAGACAGCCCAATTGTTAATTGAAGATTTCTGATTCGTCAGATTAAATATGATGAAGAATAAGGTAAAAAGACTTAAATTTTTTGTCACTTTTCAACACCAAATCATCAAATCAGATTAAATACTCATACAAGCATAAGCATTGACAATTATCTGCTTTAGCTTTTTATGATACTATCAATACATATCTAGTGGTCTGACTGTGTGAATGAGTTCTTTTGAAGTTCTCCCAACCAGTTTTAATTTCTTGTAAATTTAAGTTAAAATTTAAAATCGCATTAAAAAAATTCTTTTAAAAATAATATATTCTTCTGTTTTTGCAAAAATTCAAATCCTCCAGACATCTGGTATTTGAAAATGGTGGGTGATTAGTATTCAACGTCATCTGAATACAAAAACAAAAGAAACAAAAAAGGGAACACAATGTCTCATGATTAGAAATCACAAATAAATATGCACTTTTATTGTATACAAAACTCCACAAACCTATAAAAACCAACTCATAAATACATACACACATATATAAGTATGTCTATATGTGGGTGCATTAAATGGCTAAAGGAAATAACGAAGGTTTTATATTAACGCCCCAGTTTTATAACTTGCATGTATGTATATGTGTATGTGTATAGGTATTTCTATAAACGTAATAACAATGTAAAATTACACGCTAACAAAAGCCTATGAAAAAAAGTGATTTCACTTCGAATCCCTCTTTTGTTGTTGTTGTTAAATATCAACATAAAAACTAATCAAAGATATTTGACACTGTAACTATCACGTATATCTGATATATATGAATTTGCAAGTGTGTGCAGGGGGGAGGAGAGTCATATGCAAGAAACTAATGCACGAGGTTATATTCCCTATATTTTACTAAAATTTTTGTTGTAACAAAATGTTACGAATGTAATAAATACCTTTTTTCCCAAGTCGTGTAATGCAAGAGTTCTAAAGTCACATACAAGTACTCTCATATCCTTTCAACAATACATGACTAAAATGTGTTATAAGTTTTATAGTTTTTGTATTTTCTATTTTTGCTTTTGGTTTTAAACCGGGTAAAAAATATACTACAACTACAACAAAGTACAAGTTTATTTGTATTTTAAATGTTAATAAATATTTACACTTTAACACAGGAGAATAAACCATAGATGAACTAATACAAACAGAGACACCTGCACACATTCATAGATATTTATTTACTTAAACACATACATATGTATATCAGAGACGTGTTTTTTTTTGTGGGGGAATGAATTTAGCATTGATAGGTAAATTAGTGGAACAAGTAAGAGTATAAAATTAAGACCGTCTTTATAATACCCTACACCATATCTAGAAATGTATTTCTCATTTATTTCGAAACCCCACCAAATTGCAGATTTAATTAATCAAAAAACGAATTTGACTCATTGTTCGGAAATCTTGTTGGATTTACCTATTGGTCACATCAAAAATAATTCGAATTCAACAAAACTTTGTCAAATTGTTTTATAATTCTTACACAAAATAACTATAATTGTGGAGATGTAGACAGATTTAACTTCTAGGATCTCTAAGTCTCTGCAAAAGTATTTTGAAAACATGAATACAATTACTCATCCAAAACTGGTTCTATATAAACAAAATAAATAACATTATTTTTAAATGTGTATCATTGTCAATACCATTATTAACCAAAATCTAAACAAATTTGTCGAAATTATATAGACATATTCAAAATTAGGGTTTCCATTACTCAAAAATTTAATTCAGAAATTCGATTAGTAATATCTGCTTAGAATAGAGGCTAGATTTCCTCCTGACCTAATCAGTTGTAATTTTTCAGTGAAGCCGTTTTATAGAAAAGTGGAAAAATTAAGATACACTTGATGATATAGTTCTCTAGATATTTGATACTTAATATTTGCTCTGTTTTGGGGCTGCAATTAAATTTTGACAATCAATACTTTCTTTGAATGGGATGGTATAACTATTTTCGGGTGTATTGAAATCGTTGTGGGAGAATTTCAACGAAATCAGTACAGTAGATATGTTTCCCATATGTCCTGAACAAACACAAATTCATTTTTGTGTTTATAGTTAAATAGTTCCCTTCAAGTATTTACTTCTTGGATGTGGGGAATTAACTTCCCTTGGAAGTTGAAAAATCTGCTAAGATTTTATCTGGCACATCTCGGACATTTAAAAAATCAACCACGATTTAATTTTTTAAATTTGGGAAAATAATTTATTTCAACTTATAGAACTCAAGCATTTTATTCAATCTTGCTGTTCCTATAATTATTTGATTTTAAAAGCGATTATGTCTGAACTTGAAAATAAAAAAGCCATTGAGTATTTTACTACTTAATTCATCGTAGGAGGTTGAGTTATAATGCATTTGTGTTGGTTTTTTAACACATAGAATGATCGTTATAAACATACATTTCAGATCTAATTGAAATCATATTTTGAAGTAATTTAAAATCTGTCTGCACGACAGGACGGTTGGCAGGATCGTGGTCAATATAGATATTGTAAACCAAGTGATTATAAAGAGTTACTTTCTGTAAAGTAAAGGGTTTAACATTTGGACCTCAGGAGATATTGTATCATAATTTTACCACGTTTTCAACCGTGACACAGTGATATCAAAACAATTTTTTATACCCTCAATATTTGTTCATCAAATATTAATCTGAGTCGATTCATATGTGCCTGTATGTCCTGCTGTTGCCACACTCAAATCCACAATAATTGAAGAAGCTTTATAGAATTTAGCCTAAGTATTTGTTGTTATCCTAAAATTTCCTACATAAAACTAGAAGAAAAAATGTTAATGTCCGATATCTGAAAGTACCTTTTAAGACTGGAATACTTTATTATGAATTATGAAAAAAGGGACAATTCAATATTTTTATAATCTGTTAAAAATGTTTTGCAATATAAAATTTTGGAATAGCGCACTCGGTAGAGGTATCGCCTTACATATCGCGAATATAATAGCAAAACATTACAGACTATGTTATTTTTGGTTGTGGCGGGTTATGGAATCCTTCACAAGGGGAACTTTTAAAATGTTTCAGCAATTATTTCTAGATTGGTTGTTGTAACAGTTCGACTGTATCTGATCATTCTCAGCTATGAAAAGAATTCCGATTAATACAGCTGTCGCTTGATTGAATTCTTTGGCAGAGGGTGACTCGAGTCGTTTCGAAACTCATGAATCGCACATATACGTAGGTATCGTAAAAATATTTAGTTAAATAACAGATAAATAAAAGACAAAACCACTGTTCGAAATTTAACGAGGGTAATCCACAGTTTTAACACTCTTCTTTGTTTCTGATATTCTGAAATATTATTTGAGAAATTCATCTACTTTAGGATTCTGAATTGCTTTCTGTCTAAAGTCAATAAAATTTATTTTAAAAAAATATAGTTATAGTTCGACATCTGATATAACCAGAAATATAAACGTGAAAATTCTACACAAAATTAATTTTCATTACTTCAAACCCTAAATAAATCTAACATGTAAACAAAATCATACATATATGTATACAGTCACTCACCTACTCACTCACACATCCTTACTGTCAGCAATAACTTTGTCATCATCAACATCATCATAAAAATTATTTCATTAAAATACGAATCCATTTGTTTCGTTAGATTTTGTTAGAGTTTTGCGTTACAAAAACCAAGTTGTCAACATTTGAAAAGTTAAATTTATAAAAAAAATAATAAACAATTTCCGGTTCAATCTGTTTGTTTAAAAAAAAGAAATATAAAGTTTAATTAAAGTTAAAAATAATTATTTACACTTTTTTGGATTTTAAAGGAAATTTACAAAAATTTTAAAAATAACATTTGAATAATTTAAAAGAAACAACAAAAAAGTAAGAATATATAGTCGGTCAAGACCGATTATCTAATACCCTACACCATATCGACGGCTAAAAATGCAGGTTACGAAAAATTAGTGAACGACCCTCGTATAATTTGATTTTCTGATTTATTCTTAAGTGTGCTGTGAATAAATTATGTGACACGAAGATTTATGTGAAATTTATGAAATTTAAAATTAAAATTAATTCTTTTTTGGGGGGGATGGGGTTATATAGGACCCACAAAAAATTTTGAACCGAATTTCAAATAATTTTGCACGTAATTATTTGCTTAATTTACTAAATTTGACCAATGGTTATTACAATATCAACGTATATATGTGATTTTTGCTCTTAAAAGCGATATTTGGAAAGTGATTTGTATGGTACCTATGAACCGACCCTCGCATATTTTGGCACATCGTTTTAAAATATTATAGGACTAACTTGTGCCAAATTTCGTTTAATTGGCTTTGTATTAAGGATTTTTATGGCCTTAAAACCCCATACCGGGAAAAAAACTTGTATGGGAGGTACCTTAAATGTTGGATCAAATATGGCCAATTTCAATAGGCTTCGCCAAATTTCATTGGAATATTTCAAAAAATGTGACCTGTAAACTGTTCACATACATTTATATGGACCGCAGGACACACAGACGGACGGTCATCGTTAAATCGACTCAGAAAGTCCTTCTGAGTCGAACGGTATACTTAAAGGTGGGTGTAACACCAATAATTCTACATGTTACAAACATCAGCACAAACGCATAATACCCCAACCACCAATCACCTTCGGTGGAGTAGGGTATGAAACGATATGTAATTAAAATATAGTGTGGAACACAGTATATTTTCCTAAATCCTTAGATGTCCTTTGTAAGGACTTTAAACTTTAAATAAGCAATTTGAACATTATTACAATGAAAATATATAAAGTTTTAATGAAATCACAAATCGGAAATAAAAAAGTTTCTTCTTGTAAAACTGCAATTGCAACTCGAGGTGATAATGATAATGATAATCTGACTAATGATTATTTAAAGGATTTTGTTAAGTGTATTATTGCACCGGATGACAAGTAAGTTTTTTGTATTAGTTTTTGTTTTAGATAATGTTGTTGCTAAAAACCTACACAAATGTTATTGTTGGGTTTTGACGGTTATTATTGCGAAACGTTGTGGGTGTTTTTAAGGAAGTTGATTGTTGTGCGAAATTTATAAAAAAAAATATATCAAATTAGTATTATTTTTTTGACATTTTATATTTTCTTTGAGATAAAATTTTGATTTAGTATTTTATTTATAAAAATGCAATTGATCAAAGTCCTTATTTGATGTAGGCGATAGCAGAAAAGGCTTGAGTTAAAGTTTGGCAGCAGGTGTTCTGAGAACCGATCTGGAGACCAGTAATTATAACTTGCGTTCCTTATTTATGCTTATGTATGCAATAGATTATTAAGTTACTAACATTTATGTAAAATTTATGAGTTTTAGAGGAATTTTTTTCAGGAGGGAATTACAAAATATTATGTATCGACCCTCGTTTAATTTCGCATAGATGTTTAAGTTTATATTCATCTTAATTTAACTAAATATGTTTACAATGCCCACTCTTTTGTGCGATTTATGAGTTTGATATTTGGAGGGATGGTTGTATGTGACCTATGAGAAATAATGGACCGATCCCCACATAATTTGGTACATCGTGTTAGAATATAATCAGATTTTGTTTCACAAAATCTAGTTTAAATCGTTTTTATGGATCAAAAACTCCATTCCAGGGGTATGGTACCTAAATGAAATATGAACCGATCATAACAACTTTTAATAGGCATCGTACTTACGCTAAAATAATAGTACGTGCTCTATGTAATTGAAATAGCTTCAAAATTGCGACATGTACTTTGCGAACAACCTTTACAGGGATAGCCATACGGACATGTCCAAATCGACTCAGAAATTGATTATAAGTCGAACGATATACCTCAAAGTGGTGGTAGCCCGTTTCAAATATCTGCACAAACGCATAATACCCACATAACTTATGGTGGTGTAGGGTATAAAAATGATTATACAAAAATCCAATAAAATTTTTCCATAAGAGACCTAAAATCAGATCTATTGTAAATATGACCCAATATTCTTCATTTTAGTAACACATATTCAAGACAGAGACATAATTCTTCCAAATTTCAATGGATTTTTTTTATTTTATGGTATTTTCTCGGGAAGAAGCTTTAAAGAAAACACAGACTGATATTCGCTATATATTCAAGAAAGAAAAATAATTTGGCCGAATTTCAATAACTTTGATCCATTTTTAAGAATTTTATAAGCTTAATATCATATTCCGGTAAGGGGACTTATTGATCAAATAAATAGCATATATTCAAAGAGTTGATCCATAACTAAGGGAAAGGGTCTCATATGGAATCAAACAGAGAATTAAAACAACAATTGTTCCAAATTACAATAGAATTGGTCCATATTTAATAGAATTGGCTCTATAAGGCCGGAAAGCGGCCTAGAAAATTATCTCAAAAATTGCAGCATATATGACAACTTGATTTTTGGTTTGCATATTTTTGCCTATTATTTTTTTCTATTGATCCGATGGTCAAGTAACTGTATATATTGCTATATATTATGGTAAAAGTATGTATCCAGTTAATGTTTGCTGAAAAATAAAAAAAAAAAAACTTTTCGGAATTTTGATGTTGCCTCCGATTTCAGTTTATAACTCTTTTGCTAATGGACCGATATGTGGCCAAGTTTCATAGTATTCCGAAAATTATTATATGTATGAGAATAGCAAAATTGACTTAGATTTTATTATAATACAAGATTATTTATACTCTCAGATAATTCCTTCCTTCAGCTGAAATAGGCTTTCATTTGGGTCCTTAACTTCGAAAAAATCCTGATTTTCTTTATTAAATTCTCTGCAAAGAAACATGACTGCTATTTTGTGCACAAGTTTCAAATAAACAAATTGCTGGAGTAAGATGCCTCAAATAGTGATGCGGAGTAGATCTGTTTACCATAACAATAAATGTGAAATAACGTATTAATTATTTGATGCATCCTGAGAGACCTTAAATTATGAATAATTTTCTTCTTTAAACAATGAATTCGCCTGAATGTCAATGAAACAAAAACCTTAACTTTATTTTCCCATTCACAAAATTCATTGCCATTGATGTTGAATGTCGGAAAAAATATTAATAAAATATTTATTTAGTGTCAATATATTTCACAAATATGACTTTTGTCACGTAAACAATTTACCTGCAGGAAAACAACATTAATCAAAATTCAAGTTCAATAGTAAAATATAAATTAAATTTATTTCTTTCTGTTTATTATTAAATAAATAAAAATAAATAAAATCATTTTTTTCAATTTAAAAAATATTTTATTTAAATGTTACATTTCACTTTCTAATCTGATTTTTGTTATCCTTTCAATAATTATCCTTTCATATAGTTATTTTTCAAATAAAAAAAACAAATAAATTATGATCTTAATATCGTTCATAATAAAAATAATTACTTTTTCCAGGAAATCATATATTGTTTGTATTATTTCGTATTCATTCAAAATTAAAGTATTTCTACATAATTTCTACGCAATTAAGGGTTGAGATTTAATAAGTCTTAACATACATATATGTTAATAAAATGAAAACCCTAAACTTACAGTATTAATTTTTTTTAAATTGAAATTATTATTATAATTTACTAAAAACTTATAGTTGTAATCACTAATGATGAAATTTTGAACACTTTCGGAGACTCTTCCATTAACGTTTTAATAGTGATTTCACTCTGGTCGAACAGGTTCTTCATCTCCATTTAAGATCTATCACACTTTTGTGCCCTTCAATTCTATTTCAACAAGAAATAGACCACTCAAAGGCTTCTTCATTTTAATGTCAGGATGTCATCCCAGGCTAAAAGTAAGCGGACAAATTATGAAGTATTTTGAATGGAATCAGCCTGTTTTGTAACCATTCCTTGATGTTAATTTCGGTATTTAAAGAGTCCGTTGTAACACATTGCTTACCATATTAAGAACTTTTTTGAAACTCTGACTGATTTTGGGTTCCTAACTTGTTCTTAACTTTTGACCAGGAAATTCGCCACACATTATGCAGCAAAAAATTTTTCTAGAAAACTTGACTTCAATTTTCGTGCTCCGTTTTTGGCCTCAAAGTTTTTAGCAACCTTCCTGTCAGGAACTCTTTAAGACTTGCATGTTTTTGTAGCCTACAACACCGTAGGTTTATAGGTTATAATGATATTTGTAACACACAGAAAATATGGTATAGCACCCACTCATAATCACTTTCTGAGTCGATTTAACGATGTCTGTCCATCCGTCTGTCCGGCTGGCCAACTGCCCATGTAAAGCTTTTATCTTACTGAAATTTAGCATGTGCCATTATTTTGCCCCAAGTATGATACCTATTGAAATTGGTAATGATGGGTCCATTATTTCACCTAAATATTCATCCCTTAATGGGTACTTATGGTCACAATAGTCCTAAACAGAAAGCAATTTTAATGTAACTCGGCACAAATTAGTTTTATAATATTCTAAAAAGATGTGCCAAATTATATGAGGGTCGGTCCATTATATCTCATAGGTCCCATACAATCCCCTTGAAACATCACTTTGAAGGGCTTAATTCTCAGAAATACGTTGGTATTGTAATAAGAATTAGTCAAATCAAATGTAAGCAAACATCAATGTGTAAAATTTTACGGGAATAGGTCCATAATTTCTTCTAGCTCCCATGTAACGCCCACAGAAATAAACCTTTTAGAAAGTAGTAATCCAACATGGAAGTTGGTACCAATGTAATATACTGTATACTTAATCATAAATTAAAAATACTTCATACGAGGGTGGTTCATTAATTTTTGATAGCCACCACATATAACCAACAATGTGGTGTAGGGTATTAAATAGTCGGGCTTGACCGAGTATAACTTCTTAATTGTTTCCATTTCACTCCTTATTTAGAATATTCTTGTATTTTTTTAATGCTTTAAAAAAGTTCTTATATAATATAGACGTACAAAGCACAAAGAGAATCACCTTTTCCTACGAAAAATCACATTGTTGTTGTTTTTACTTGGAAATCTTAAAATATTTAAATGTACGTCATACAATTTTCTTTTACAATTTTCAGTCATAAATAAGATTCCTTGAAAATTGTTGTTTCTTGGCTGAAGGAGCTAAAATCAACACGAGGAATTTTATAAACGCGATTCTTAACTTCTTGTGAAAATAGTTGTTAATTGAAAATTGTTGTTTAGTGTTACATGAGAAAATCTTAAAAAAATGCATTTTAGTTTTCCATTATATAACACTTGTGCGAAATTTAATTAACGTTATGATTTTATTAACATGAAGCTTTTCTCTCTTTTTACTTCAAAGTTGAATGGCATTTGTGTGTTAAAATTAGATAATGTTACAAATATAAATATTAAATGCATTTTTAATTATACTCTAAACCACCATAGAAGGTTTGAGGTATTATGCTTTCGTGCTGTAATATAATGAAAAAATGGTATTACAATCACACTGTCTGTCCGTTCGCGTGGCTGTCCATGTAACATAGTGTTTCACATGATGAATTAAATGGAAATCAATCGTTAACTTTTGGACTTCCTAGTCCGACGAAAAAAATAATAAAATTTCGTCATGGAATCGATAATAAAACCCTTTTCAATTTGAAATTTAAGTTATAAAAATTAAGTTATAAAAACATTTTAAAATCACCTTTTTAATAGTTAAATTTAAAAGAAGAAAATTCTTAAAAAATTGAATTTAGTGCGAAACAATTTTAAATAATCATTTTTTATCCATTAAACATAATTTAACATTTATGCTGTTATGATTTTGCAATAAAAAAATGTTAAATCAACTTTATTTCATAGTAAATCTATTTTTTAAATTTTCTTCCCAGAAATTTTACAACTACAAAGTAATTTTAAAACATGTAAAAGCAAATACTATTATAAACATTGTCGTCTAATACCCTACATAACAATGTCGGTTATAAATAGCAATTACGAAAAGTAAATGAACTACCCTCGTGTAACTTTTTTTTTGATTTATTCCTAAGTGTACAGTATATTATGGTGAAACTAACATTTATGTGAAATTTAGGAGTTTTAAAATAAATTTTTCTGGAGGGTTATATGGGACCTAGAAGAAATTATGGAACCGAACCTTGTATAATTTTTCAAATCGATTTTTGCAATATCAAAGTATATGTGATGTTTATGTCCTTTAAAGCGATATTTAGAAGTGAACTTGTATTTGACCTATAAGAAATGAAAGTCTTAATATGGCTGTACAAATTTCATGGAATTCATGCTTTGATTTTAGTTTGATATAAGAATATATGTACTTAATGGGTCTTTGAAGATTCCTGCACATGATACAAGAAATGACAATGCTAATAGAGGTATTATGTTGATAAGTACTATACAATAACGGTTGATCGTTCAAAGATGACAAAGTCGTTTAAAGATGTTCCAAAATATTTTTCCGAAATTTTTAAATTAACCGTGGTCCCGAATATTCATGCCTTGTAAATAATATGTTTATCTCCGTTATTAATATATAAAATACGTTAAAAAAGTCGGTAATATATTTCGGAATAATAAAACGTTTAAAGGAAATCAACAAAAAATATGAAAAGTAAATAATAACAAAACTTTAATAATTTTAATTGAATTTGTGTTTAAGAAAAAATATTTCCGGAAAATAGATAAAATTTTAAATTTGCAATCTTATTGACAAATCAAAAAAATGGGGAAAAAACAAACTACTTGACCTCAATAACAGTTAAAAACGTTAACATGATTTGATAAGATTGATATATAAATTGAAACTAAACAGAGTTTAAATTCAGTAAGAAATCTTTCTACGGAACGATAACATCGACAGAAAAAAATTAATAAAGAAAAAATACTAAAATGAAACTTTTCATCACAATTATTGTATCAGTTATTCTATGGATGAAGGTAAAAATATCTAAATATAGAAAATATTCTAGAATAGAAGTATATAATTTCTTTCAGGTTTGTCTCAGTTCTTCTATACCTCAAACATCTTCCATGGATGTTGACATTTCCAAAGAAACTTTAAAAAGCCCTTAGAAGACTCCAATAACGTTCTTAGCAACAATGACTTATCTCATAAAATGGAACAACATAAACGTGATGAATTATTTAAATTTGCTTTAAATCTTCTTGAAAATTCTGCTCAGGATCTTTTAAAACAAAGTGAATCCGAATTTTCTAATATTCTAAAAGATATAGAAAAAGTGGACTCATCTATATTTCTTGAGCATAAAAATATGTTACAAAATTATCTTAATCAATTGAAGACGTATCAGGAAAATATCCAAAATTCGCTTATGGAAAATATAAAAATATTTACACAATTCGGTGCAGTTCTAGATAATTTAATTAAAGAACAAGATCCTGAATTTTTGGTATTTTTAAAAGATCATGATTTTGAGAAATTTTATAAAAATACTGAAAACTCTTTAATTGTTTATTATAAAGAATTCTCAGAGAAATTCGAGGATTTTGTTAAGAGTTTAAATGTTTTTGAGAAACGCAATGAAGTGAAATTATTGGAATGGTATGAAGCGTTTTCTAAGGAAACGGATACTTTAAAGAAATTGCATAAATTTACACAGTTCTTTGTTGTTTTCTTGGAAAAATAATTTCATGTAATTAAAGAAAAACAAACTTGATTTTAAATATAATAAAATATTAATAAAAATAATATACTTATGGGACTACTAATATGGGTCTTTTGTTGATATCAGAAAAGTCGATTTCATCACAATTTCATACAGTGAAGGTTACCAATTAGGAGAGTAATAGTCGGTCTTAACCGACTTCAAAATATTCCTTACCAAAATGGAGAATTATAGAATTATATAATTGACTCTCGCATAGTGGAAAACAAGTAACTACAATTTATACCACATTGTTGGTTATAAATGGTAGTAACGAGAAATGAATGAACGACCCTCGTGTAAGTTGATTTTCTGATTGATTCTTAAGTATGTAAAATATATGTGATTTAAAATAAATTAAGTGAAAAATACAAGAAATTATGTATGCCCGACCCTCGTGTAAAATTTCCAAAGCAATATTTGGAAGCGGGCTTGTTTGAGACCTATGAGAAGCAATGAACCGAACCTTGCATAATTTTCTATATCACAAGACTCACTTTTGTCAAATTTCGTTAAAATGACTTTTATTAAGGACTTTAATGAGAATGATTGAAACCTTATTTTAGGAAGACATTTGTATGGGAGGTACCTGAAACATTGGTCGAAACATGACCAGTTTTAATAAACTTCGTCCTTGGGGCAAAATAATATCTCAAAAGTTGCAACTGACCATATAAACGTTGAGAAAATTCTACAGGTTATCAACGTTTATATGGTCAGCCAGCTGGACAGACAGATGTGCAGACATCTTTAAATCGACTCGACAGTGATTCTGAGTCGAACGGTATTCTTATAGTAAAAGACTTCTAATCTGATTTGAATGATCAAAATTGCATATTGGAATTGCCAAGGTGCAGGTGGACTGTTCCACAGGATCACAAATCTGATCAACTCGGGTTATAAAAATTTTAAAACCGATCCAAATCCTTTATATCTGAACCGATGTTAAAGATTTTTATATGAGAAATTTTTTGTCAATTTTACCTTTTGACCGACCTTTGCGAAATTTTCATAATATATATCGGGTCCAAATTTTATTCAATTTTTTATTTACACTACGGAATCTTCACTTCAATAACCTATTGATCTAGTTGTGTTCTCTTTGCAGATCAGATTACTTATCGTGCTTTACTGTTATTTGGAGGTTCGTCATATGTCATTCGAGAATTATAAATTTTCTTTCTTTGGGAGTTATTTTTTTGTGAAGATCTTCATTAATTTGGATGGCAAATAAGTATTCTGCCGAAATAAGCTTTTAACAATCTTTAAATGATATTTATCACAAATTTTTTAACCCAAATATAACAACGTCTGCTTTCTGAAATCACTTTATTTGGTCATCAATTTTAAGCAATTAATATCCATTTATAAATCTTCCATTTGGTCATAAACAAAAATTACCTAAAAATGTTTGTTATAATACCAACAGACATTGTAATATATATACTAGATATGTATAACTATACCTATCTATTGATATATATAATATACATAATACGCAAAAAAGTTAGTTAATACACCTGTCTTAGTTTCCAGCTAAAATGAATTAAATACTTCTATTAAATGCTAATTTAAAAGATATTAAGTACATAAGTTTTCATAGAAAACTTATGGAAATTCGGTACCCCCTAATACCATATAATTTACATTAAAATACAAAACATATGAACATTATTTAAGTCTGCATGTAATGTTTGATAAATATAAATTAATAGCAAAACACTCTCATAATTTGTTCGCTCGTAAATATTCATATGAATATCGCATGTGAACTTAGGACCAAACAACAAAAAATAACAAAACTAATGAACGATATAAAATTGAAAAACAAAATATATAAAAATAAAAATGGATAAAAACTTCTTAAAAGCACACTAAAATTAATAGATAAAACTTAGAACGCTATATTCGGCTATAACGAATTTTCAATGCCCTCCACACCACATACATATATGAATGCTATACCAGAGTATTAATTCGAATCCATATATTTTGGCATGACTTCCACTTTGGCCAGAAGCGAAGCCTACTTAAACTCCTGTCAATTTCAACACCACTCCCTAGCTTTTCTAAAAATCCGTTATTCCGTAAGTGAAAATCCCTGATTCAAACCAAAGCCAATGTATGGAAGTCATTAGTTACTCTTGCCCTGCCTGCTTATGTCCATTGGGTCCGCCATCTTAAAACAATACACTTGTCTAAGAGTGCCTATATTTCCCTACGCTCTACATTCAACAAGTCATTAGCAGAAATCTAATTCCAGTCTCGAAATGGTAGTCCCTTCGTGGTTTTAAAATAATTAAACTCTGTATCACTTCCAAGGAGTGCTACACCTAACAAGACTGGAAGTGCTGTAGTCAAAACCATTCTACATACTGGCATAAACGCTAACATAACTACTCTCAAAACTGAAAAGATCTAGTTTTTGCAAGCAACTGACATGACTGTTTTCCACTAAACAGTAGCATCAATCGTCTCACAGGCGCGGTACAAATAGCACATTTGCTTAAGATGCGCTTATTTTATTAATTAGTTATTTCTGACGAGTGGAAAATTAAGTTAAAATTTCAACCTTCCATCCACCGTTTTCTCCAAATATTTGACTTGAGTCGCATATCTGAGACTAGCTTCGCCAAATCGACTGAGTGCAGCAACGACCATGAGACACTCTGTCAGTTTTTCTTAAAAACATACCGAAAATCAGAGGGATTCTTATTATAACTCTTCTTAAGTCGTTACAACGTTTTCAATTGAAATACTTTTCCTAGAACCGAAAGAAGCCTAATGTCCCGATAAGAAGAATAACAGCTCGAGCTGTCTTCCACGCTTCGGAATGTGTTGAGGTAAGGATATTCTACCATAAATACCCGGCGACTTCTCTACTTAATTCCAAACTATCCACGATTGAGGATCAATCATCTCACTAGGAAGGAAAAGCGTAGGTACATTACCTCCAAAGAGACAATGTGGAATTGCAAAATTGTTTTAGAGACTGCTAATGCTCACCCTTTTTGTCTCAAAACTGAAGTTTGACATAATCTGTCATTTTGCTTGCTTCCGTATCAATCTACCTTCGCCACGCACGCACTTTGCATCTTTTTCTTCTGTTTTCATGAGGGCTCCCTTCTATAAAGATTTTTGTTGCTCCTAAGCGAGCTGCTGCACCACCACTAACGAAGCCTTATAAAAGTCTTGTGTGATATCGTTCGAAGTTTTTTCTTGGCACAAATGGATAAGGCATCGCCTTAGTGCGTGATAATATATTGATTTGCCAAAAAGAATTGGACACTTTAAACTTGATAAAAGTTTCGAATTATACCAGGAGAACCGTTACATAAGTTGTACTAATATAGAAAAATTAAATATCATTAATGGGTGTATAATTTCTGTCGACTTTAAAACTTTATATCTTTGTTCCGAAAAATCGGATCCAAACTTTAAGTTTCTAAACCGGTTTTATTGGCTTTAACCAAATAAAGCTGATTATTTGGCTGTGAGAACAAATAAATATTAAAATCGGTTCAATTTTAATATGGTCCAAGAATTTTTGGTATCTTAATAATAATATTCTTCTTGTTACATTCGAACTGATAAATTTAATATGCCTCCTTTCACCTGTTAAGAAAATGAAGTATATAAAATGTTAACTAAGGAAAAATTTATGACACAGACTAAATGTTAACTAGACATCAAATACACATATGAACCTGGGAAATAAACAATAAAAAATAATATCTAACATGTGATATGATTTCAAAAAGAAACCTAGAAAACCCCCAAAAAGGAAACCAACAAAATAACAACAAAATATGAAAAATTCATCAAGAACTTTTTCACAAAAAATTTTTCAGTTCTTAACAAAAACTGGTAAAGAAAAGATATCTGATTGGAATTAGACATTATAATTGTTTGGCTTTATGAGTGCTGAAAAGTTAAACTCTATTTTTTGTTTTTAGGGGAAAAACTATTAATCAGTCAAATTTGTCTAATTTCAGTTTTAATTTACCTCGCATAAGTGCCGCCTTAGAACGTCTCATGGGCACAAATGTTGTACGTTTAACTGATCGTAATTATATGAAGGAGCTTCGGGAACGTATCGAAGATGATTATAGAGCAAATTTACAAAAACGCATTAAAGCAAGAGAGGTAAGTTAACATTAACAATAATTTAAGAATTAATGGAGCACTACCGACCGATATTCATAAAATTAGTAACATGTTGTTATATTTTCAACTTTTAATAACGATTGTTTGTCTATTCAAAATCACGGATTCATTTTATTAAAAGGACTTCAACTAGTTTTCAAATTTCAACAACAACTCACTCTACCTTTTAACAATTACAACACAATTATACTGATAACGCAGGTCACACACTACTCTTGAGCTCAATCTCAGTTTACAGTTGCGTGTTGCGCATATTTTAAGCAAACAGTGCCATCTAGAATTTTCCACAATACAATGTGGTATTTTTACAATATTTGTTAGAAAGTTCAAAAACATACTCAGCCATTACAAAAATAACTAGATCATATATTAGCGTTTTAAAAGGTTATACCCATATACCGAAAAGGAGTATATATGGGAGCTATATAATACCAGTATAATAAAACTGTGTGTATATTCTTATATAAAAATTATTTTAAAGTTGTAACCTTTCTTTTGAACACCTCTATAAAACCTTTCTTTGAAGGTTCGGCATAGCCGAATTTTCAATACCCTCCACAACAAATGCTTGCAAAGTAAACACGTCAGATGTCTATAATATATAAAAGTTTTTCTTAAATATAACGCGGAGCACTTAATAAGTCATAAAATAAGATATAATTTTGGCTATAACTTTCTTTCTACTTAAACGATTTTGTGATTTTTGGAATGACATTATAATTAGTCCATTTGAATTTGACAATCTTAAAAAAGTTATTTGCCTTAGATATAGGCCTATATCTTTTAATATACTGAACTAATTTTTCTGGTTTTAAATAAAAAACTACTTAGGACTACAGAAAATACTGAGGAAAAATTTCATTGATTTCTGTCATTAATTTCGAATGTGAGCGCACCAACAACAAAGAGACAGAGGGACAGGCGGACATAGCAAAATCGATCCAGATTTCGATTTGATGCAAGAATATATATTATAGGGTCTGAGATGATTCCGATTGATATATGGCTCCTACAATTCTTCTACTAAATCACATTCATTACAAAATATCAAAATACCCTTAAAGCTTTTGTTAGATATTTAGTAAGTAATTTTACATTTTTACCATGGTCCTAAGACCAATAACTATAGCAATTGTTTTCTTCTAGGCATACGGGAACAAAATGTGATAAGCATAAATCAACATTCATTCAAATTTATAGTCCTTATTATATAGGAGGTCATCGAGAAAACACAGTTGGTCCAAATCGTTTTTTAATATTACTCAAACTTTTCAACCATTGAAGTGAAAATGTACATATTTAAAGCTGCAATATTTCCGATTCGTAGGAATATTATGTCAGGTGTGTAATCTGTGACCCCCTTAAATTTGGCTACCTCATGTATGCTTATTTTTTAATGAGACAAACCTCTTCCGAAGTTGGTTTAATAAAAAAATATAAAATTGTTTGTCAAGTCCTCCAATCACAAAGCAGCAACGATTTTAAAATTTTACGTAATATGTAGCTACATGTGTAAGGTATAAACCTAAAAAGTATTTTCTGTCGGACATCTCTTATCAAGTCTAATTTTTAAACATATTTTATATAGAGTAAGACTTGGAGCAATTGCAGATGAAAAAATAGAAACTAATTAATTCTCTGATCTTGGAGAAGGTTTTCTCCAATTAAATTTAGCTGTTTTCATTTACATTTACAAGGACTTATTAAAAATTTAGATCGAAAAATTCTTAACATACATATGTGTTAATAAATACTTATAGTTTGAATAGTTTTAAACACAAATGTTGAAATTTTGATTCTTTTTCGGAAACCCTTCTATTTACTTTTTTATACTGCATTCTGTCACTTTGCTCGAAAAGGTTGGCAAACTTTGTTTTAGTGTCTTTTATTTTTTCAAGATCCCAATATCTCTCCACTGGCCTTAGCTCCGGACAGTTTGGAGGATTTGCTTTTCTTTGATATATACCACACTATTGTTCTTGTACCACTCAAGGGCTTGTACCATAGAGGCAGAATGTCTCAAATTAGCCAAAATTAGGTGGACACCTAATTTTGTAAATGAAAGCAGCCTATTAAATAAACGTTCCTTGATGTTAGTTTCGGTATTTGTAGAGCTCGTTTTAAAAAATGCTTGTTTTGCCAACAATTTGAGAAAATTGATTTTTAGAAAGCTTGACTTCAATTTCTGTGCTCTGTTTTTGGCCTCTAAATTTTAAGCAGCGTTTCTGTCAGGAATTTTTTAAGCCTTGAATGTGTTTAAACATGCATAATATTTAAATTTTCGTATTAAATAGTCCGATCACTGAGCTAAACGGGCTGCTTTGTTACCAGATTTGTTGAGAGCTCTTTGAAAAGACTTTCTATTTTTTGGCTTAAAAAACATTATGTGAACCATTCCTTCTGCCTGAATCGGGTTTTCTATCAACGTACAAGTTCTACCGATACTGTTTAATGACATACGAAACGGTTTGACACAGATCCTGGCCAATTAATTTTTATCAGGATAATATATTCATTTCTTTGACATTAAACATTATAACTGACATATTTTACAAAGGTAATTAGATTTAACCAACAATCAAATAATACTTGATTTAAATTTTAAAAATATGTGTTAAGAATTTTTCGATCTCAGTCCTTATATACAAAAAGATATTCTGTCTGATCTCATAAATAAAGTTTCGAAGAATTTTTTGACCAGCATTGATTAGGGGTCACCGACTTTGCTCCTGACCACCTAAAGTGGTGTTAAAATTAGAAGAATCGTTAGAGTCATTGTAGTTCTCTTATTTATTTTCTTTGACAAATTATTCGCAGAAAATCAAATAATATTCAATTCCTTTTTAAATCATTTTTGAAATAAAACTGCATGTCAGGAAGCAATTTATTGACAAATAACTTTAATATATAATTTTATTCCATATCTAAATCAATATCAACATAAAATGCAATTCGGTGACAAGTGTCAGTTCCTACTAAGTTTTTACAAAACAATTCATTTGCAACAAAATAATTGGAAGACATGTCAAGTAAAATTTTTTTGGAAATTGAATATCAAATTTCAATTTATTGTTTTATATACAGTTCGTAGTAATAACATTGACCTTAATCGGAGACAAATTGAAATATGACCTCAAGTTGTAGATCAAAAGTAAAAATTTTATTTAAAATCTTTTTCCGTATTTTAAGATATAAAATGCATTGCCATAAATGCATGTGAAGAAAATTCGTTATGTTTCGTTCATACACACTCACACATATACTAACAGACGTATGCAATAAACAAAAGTATTACGTTGAGCACTTAATGAAGCAGATAATCAGTTATATTTTTGCCTGTAACTTTTTTCTTGAACCAATTTTAATAATTTTTGGAATTGGTAATATTTAGGGCAAAACTTGAGTCTTATTTGTAAATTTATTATTGAAAATTTTATTAAATTTTTTCTTTAACTAAGAGGTTGCCTTAGATATAAGTCTATATCTTTTAATATACTAACCCGATCTTGCTGGTTTCAGTTATAAAACTTTTTTAGGACCATAACAAATACCCAAGCCAAATTTCATTGAACTCTGTCAAAAATTGTGGACGTGAAAGTGACAACAACAGACAGACGGAAAGACAGACATACGGACAAAAAGACAGATGGACAGAAAGATGGACATAGCAAGATGTATATACATTATGGGACAACAGACAGACAAAGAGACTGAAATGCGGACAGTAACGAAGCTTTCAACGTGAGTACCTGTCTACATATAACTAACCTCACGGTGCTCTTCGGTCTGAGTAAATACAATGCATCTACCAACGCCCCCAAATGCAGCAAACTGATAAACCTAAGTACCAATTCGAAGCCATGTATATGGACATGACTTCCCCCTTGATAGGGAAAAAACGTTTGCCGATTTTTGGGGCACGGCACCTCTTCCCGCGATTATGATTTAAACCACAGCCACCACGATGCCCCGAGTGGCCACACAAATAGTCAGGCTGAAACAGAAGTTCCAGAGGCACCTGACTCCCGTGATACCAGAATTAAGTCTACGGTTGAACATCGTAATCAACTCGATTACTACCAGTTGAACTCCAAATAGTTCTAGACTGATGACCCAACGCTTCACATACCAACATACACATCCAGTTGAACAACAATTAAAACACTAACATTCAACAGCGCCCTCACGGACGAGGGCTTGGCCACATGGTATGATACCGGTAATGGACAAAGACCAACGTAACGAAAGGACACACAACAACAAAGCAAGGTAAATGGTGATGATGATGGCAATAATGGCGGCGATTATGATCAGCAAGATAGAAATGAGCAGCAGCCCGAAAAAGCGGCAACCAAGAACCAGTGGAGCCGAAGATTCAGCAGCCATCAGTTCCAAAACTGCCAACAATCGTATACCTATCCACAGCCGGGACAGGCAACAACAAACACAGGGAGCACCACGAGGGGTGATCGCCTCCACTATTGATTCCACTACACCTAGCAATAACTTGATCGTACACTAAGGACTAAAATCCCATTCTGCCTAATATGAGCTAATCCTATACTATATAAACTTTTAATGTATCCCATAGTACGAACACAACGTAATGATGTGCTCAACAGGCTCGTCTCCCATTCCATCTGGAAAGTCTGACAGATCTCTTTATACAAAAATGCATTTAGTGAGTCATGTCCCGTTAGTAAGAATCCCATACTGAGGCCGAAGTCAAAATCCAGACATCGACATGCGAAATCCTTGTCTGCATGGGTCCAATGAGTTCGTCACCTTAAATGTGGACAGACGGTCAAAGCTAAATCGACCTAGATTTTGATTTGATGCAAAAATATACGTAAATTATGAGGCCGGAGATAATTTCTTCTTAGCGCTACACAAGAAATGACAAAGTTAATATACCCTCTTTGCCACTTGTGGGGGTGGAGAATATAAACGGATATTATTTTAAGTATTTGGAGGATTAAATGAGAAAATAGCTTTTATATTAAAAGCTTTTAACATTTGACTCAATATTAAGTAACTGTCAAATACATAAATTTTTATAATAATTTCTTTTTATTGGTATTTTGCCAATAAATGTTCACAAAAAGTATAAAACAACATAAAAGTGTTATGAGTAGTTAAAGCAGTTAAAAGGCATAAATATTATTATTAATTTGGAATTAATCTTTATTGCGGATAAGATATTATACATTAAATGTATCCTGAATTTTATTATTCCGGAAATTCTTTAATTATTATAGTAAATAGGGAATTTGTATAAGGGTGGTCCAACTAATATAAAATATACTTTGCGCACTGTGAAAACTTGAATTAGTCTACAAGCTTCAATTCTTGAGTCAATGGTACCTTGAAATCATGTAAATTCAATTTTTTATACAAAATTAACATCATAAAGTATTTCGTATGAAAAATTAAATAAAAACAAGTAAGAATGCCATATTCGGCTATGTCGAATCTTCAATACCCTCCACCACAAATGCGTATATGTAAATGCGTTACTTTACGTATACACACACTCACATAACTTAGAAACACTTAATGAGTCATAAAATTAGTAATATTTTTGGATACAACTTTATCTACTGAGCGAATTTTGATGCTGGATATAAATAGGAAACATTTCCGCAATATGAGAAATACTGAAGCCAAATTTCATTCAGCTCTGCCAATTATTATGAATGTGAATATGCCAACAACAGGCAGGCGGACAGACAGACATAGCTGAATCAACTCAGATTATACATTAAAAAATTAGGCCAGAATATTTATAATAATCCTGAGAAGTTTCCTATTTAAAACCAGCAAAAGCGGTTCAGTATATTAGGAGTTAAAGACCGATATCTGAAACAACACCTAAATTTAAGCGAATAATTTCCCTTATTTTATCAATTATTAATCGACAATTTGGAATAAGATTAATTAAAATAAATAACCAAAATATCAAAAAATATGTACCTCATTACTATTGCAAAAATCATTAAAATCGGAAAAAGGTTAAAGCCGGTTTACCTAAAAGTGGTGGTAGGACTACTTTTTCTGCCCATTACAAACATCTGCACAAACGTAATACAATATACCCCCACCACCTATGGTAAATAGTAAATCAAATTAGAGATCAATATAAACCAAAACCGCAGTACGAAATTTAACGAGATCCGGTCTATAATTTTTTCTAATTCACATATAACCCTACAGAAATATTCCCTTTAAAATGCAGAAATTTCACATACATCTTGGTATCATAATAATATATTGCACACATAAGAATAATAAGAAAAACAAATTATACGAGGGTCGTTTATAAATTTTATAGAATATTTACAATCAACAATGTGGTGTAGTGTATTAAATAGTCGGACTTGACCGACTGTAACATTTTTACTTGTTATATCTAAGAAATACATTCATATATTGTATACATTTGTGAGTGCATATGTGAGTTTGTATTTGCGTATAATGTACATGTACGGAATATAACTTATTTAATTCTTAGGATTTGTGGCAGTGTTCACGTTGGTACGACTTTTCCAACTGCTTGTGACTTTTGTATACTTTTTCAAATTTCCACTTATTGTTCCATTTTTTTATTGGATTTTCGGCACAAAACTTCACGAAATTTCATCAATTTGGCATAAAAAGAACGTAGCAATACATTTTATATAAGATAGAATCATAAAAATTCATAAACGATAATTATATACAAAATCATAATAGAAATCAAAATAGTGATAAATTTTAGAAAATCCAAATTGTTGGTCAATTTAACATTAAACTGGAAAGAATTCATAATTTAAAACTATAAAAAATGTTAGTTTTTTTTAAATAAAACTATGGCGACTTTTGTTCTGCAAATCCCCTTTTTGTGCGACTTTTGTTCCGCAAATCCCCTTTTTGTTCGACTTTTTGAAAAACCTGAACGCAGCGCTGATTTGTGGTGGAAGGTTTTGAAAATTCGGCATCGTCGAATATAGCATTCTTACTTGTTTACTTATTAATGTATGTGTGTACATGAGCGTATTTATGTACATATGTATATGTATATCTAACATAATGTTAATTCTGTCCTCCGTTTTTCTGTCATAAAAATAAAAGTTTTGAAAACAGAACTAAAGCAATAAAATGTAAAAAATTAGGGTTAAAATGATAAAAAAAAGTTCCGTCAGATTCCTTTTTCATGCAATAAAAACGACTATAATTTCTTATCAGAATGCAAACTAAATTTTTAGGTTAAAACTTTTTTCTTTTTTTGAAAATATGAAATAAATTAAAAAATTAAAATACCATCAGGTATGAAGTTAAAATGACATTTTTGTCACCAATAATTTTTGTTATTTCAAATGACAAATTTTTTATTTTTGACATTATTTGTCTATTTTCTCACATTTTTACAAACACATAATCACCAATTCTTCTACTTTTTGCTGCTGACATTGATGGATAAAGGCATTTTGCTGGGTTAAATGTTTATTTAGCTAAAAAATGACAATAACTAAGATTCTCATTTAAATTAGTTATTGAACCAACAAATAAACAAAACCTTTAGTATTTTCACCCTTTTTTCCTGGTTGGTTACCCTTTTAGAGGGGCAAATAAACATCACCTAACAACAACTAAATTGTATTTTATTTGTAATAAATAAAAAATTTAATTTGTTTTTTATATTTTTATGTAAATCGCTTAAATAGTTTTTGTCTATATTTTTCTCTGTTTTCTTGATTTTCCAGCTTAAAGAAGTTGAACGTGAACGCATTTTAATAATTGAGGGTAAAACAAATGTTATACCGGCAGAATTGGCTGATGATCCCATATTTGTGGTGGATAAAAAGGCGGATTTGGATATTGCAAAAACAAGAGCAAAGGTATGGAGTATTTTAAGAGTCTCTTAAAAGTTAATTATAAATTTTTAATGAGTTTCTAATTTTCGGAAGCTGTTTTATAGGATTTTTCATAGACTGTCAATATCTGAGACAATTGTCAATTTCCGTTTATCTGTTGTTGGTACACTTCTGTATCAGATTCCAACTAAATTGACACAAAAAAATTCAATTGTCCAGTCGAATTTAAATGGTATATACATACTTCTTGCAAATACCCCTTTACTAAAGCAGGCTTAATATAAGTCCTACATTTTTTTATTAGCAAAAATGCGTCGGATTCCCTAGATAATTCTTAACAGCTATTAAAAAACAAGTAATCGTGCTATATTCGGCTATGCCGAATCTTCAATAACCTCCACACAAACATATACAATATATAACAATTTGTCCTAAATATAATACGAAACACTTAATGAGTCAAAAATTACTTAAAAAAATGGTCATAATTTTTTTCTACTGAACCGATTTTAACCTTTTTGGAGTGATGACGAAGTTCATATAACTCAACATTATGGAAAATTTTCAATTATTTATCGACTTATAATTGAATTTTTTTTGAAACTTCTTCGCTTCAACTCAGAGGTTACCTCAGATATCGGTCTATATCTTTAAACATACTGAACACATTTTGCTGGTAAGAAACTTTTCAGGACTATTACAAAAATTCAGGACAAATTTCATTAAGCTCTATAAACTTTTGTGGATGTAAGCGTACTAACAACAGACAGACGGACATAGCAAAATCGACTTATATTCTGTTTTGATGCAAGAATATATATATAATTTATGGGGTCTGAGAATATTTCTTCTTTGTGTTACATACGGAATGAAAAAGTTAATAAAACCTCTTCATCACTTATGGTGGTGCAGGGTAAAAAAATGTAGTAATAATTATCTAACCGATTTTAAAAATTTTTGTGAAGTTGTCGAATCCCAAAACTTGAACCATATAAATATTATCTTTACTATATTAACTTTTAAATATTCCTAACCTCTAATATATGGTAATGGCTTTATTTCTCCTCAAATTTTTCCGCATCTGCTTACTAACGATTCAATCTGCCTTGCCCGCGTATGTGTTAGACGTCCTTGTCTCTATACTTTTGCGGTTTCCATTCAACGACAATTCTAGAGACAACATTGGTCTGCCTTATGAAGACGTGACTAATCCTGCGTCATCTTCTTCTCATTATTTCAATGTCTAAGATTTGTTGTTTGTTCACGAGCAACCAAGTTTCAAGTTTCATATCCGTACAAATGGTAAATTTTCCACTTTAATGTCTTCATTCATTTTAAGAACTTTCAGATAATTAGTTCTCCAAAACAAGAAAAGCCAATCTTTATCGGTATACGTAGTATGTTTACCCACTCTTCTGACTGCCTTGTAACGTTATGAACACTCTCTAGATCTCAGTTTTAAAGATATCTTATTGTTTTGGTGCAAAGATTAATTTTAGTGATCAGTACAATATTTCAGGTAGCTCCCATACTACTATCCTTTTGGATTGGGCCTTAAAACTCATAAACATGAACATAATTTAATTAAGTTTAATACAACTACAAACTGTGTCTTAGTCCAAATCAACATATCAAATATTCAATAGTTTTGTTCACTAATAAGAGCAAAGCTCCCATACGCCCAATTTGAAAGTGACTTTAAAGAAAAGGATTTAAAAGTTAAAATATATAATTTTAAATATAATTTTCAGAAATTTTCTAGATACATTCATTTTGATATAAAAATAAACCCCAACAATTTGATTATGCAGCCGTTATCATTTGATCTACTTCTTACATAAGATGTCTCCCCAAAACATCGGTTTAAGCTTATAAAACTCTAAATCATTGACTAATTGCATTGTCAATTTTTCTAACACCCTTTATGTTTCGATTTTAGCTCGCATATAAAACCTTCCCGGAATAGGGTTGTGCACGAGAGAGTCTAATCCCATGCACATTGATGATATTTGGATTAGATATTTGTGATAGACCCCCACTGTTTGCTATTTATAACGTTAAAATTGTTTAAGACCGATAATTGAGACAACTTAAAAATTCAGAAGGAACACTTTTATAAAATTTACATTGAAAACTAACTGAATTTTAGCAAAAATTTATCCATAAAACACTGAAACATGTTCTTCATTATTAAACCAAAAATCACCTAAATCAAATCAGTAAAAACATTTTGATAATAATTTTCCGATATTTTCCATTTGCTTTTATTTTGATATAATAGAGCAAGAAAAAAATAGATTGCACTGACCCATTGTTAGACTAAGCTCCCAAATAACACACCTTCCCGAAAAAATGGTTTTAGCTTATAATAAAACTCTAATTTATTGACCAATTTTATTTAAATGGAGCGCAATTACTTTTTTGAACTAAGTAAAAATATGTATCAGTCCTACAAAAGGCCTTTTCCTTAAAAAAGGGTTTGTGTTTTTCAAATTCTTAAATATGAATAAATTTTATTTAAATTCTTTTTCTAAATAAAGTTAATTAATGTGACTAATTTGAGGAGTAGCGGCTTATATTTGGTTTTAGCTCCCATATCATTCCCTTTCCCGAAAAAGTGGCTTAAGCTTATAAAATTAACTGTTTATAACACAAACATCGTTTATATGACTTTAATTCGGTTGTTATTCCTATTTAATTTTCTTTTCTCGGAATCGGATTTTAGGTTTAAGATATTTTTGTGTCTAGACCGATTTTTATTAACAAACTGTTTTTACTTTATGTAAGTAATTTCAAGAATATTGTTCTTTTTAAGAATATTCCTTTCACTTACATTAATTTTTTTGAATACAGTTGGTCAATAAAAAGTTTGCCTCAGTGCCAATATTTATGGAGGATTTCAAGAATATATTACTTTATTTCAATGCAATTTTTATATTAGGTCTTTTTCCGGATTCCGGTTTAGTTGTTTAAATTTGTGAATTGAAAAATATGATGAAATTTTAGGTAACTGAACCGCATTTTGCTGTAGTTTCTTCATATGGTTTCTTTCCTATAAAAATGAGTAAGAGAACTTGTTGAGCAGTTTTTTTTAATTATACATAATTATGTATAAAATTTTGATCTTTTCTGGATCAATCATATATTTATTGTTTTTTTTTAGTTTTTTTCTTTTTATTGTTCACATTTTTTTTAACAGTTCAAGAAAACAGAAAGATAAAGATAAAGTTATAGATACACAGTAATAGATATAAAGATATTTTTGCTTAAGGTGTGTCAGCGTTAAATAATCTTGATTGTTGTTGGAGTATTTTTTATCAGGTTTTTTGTTGTTGTTAGTGCTAAGAGATGTTTGTTGTAAATAGCCATATAAAGTGTGTGCTATAGACGATGAATTTTTGCAACAGTAAAGGAAGATGGATGGACTTGTTTGGTTGGGAATGATTTGCTGTACCTAATTAAAGATGTTTGGTTACCAGTTAATGAGTACCAGGGGCAGGAGCTACATTCACTGAAGTAGCTGAAGCCAGATGACCAGCCAAAGGAGCAGTATGTACGGCTCCACGTGTCTTAGCAACATATACACCAGGACCAGCATGAGCACCATGAGCTAAAGCTAAACCAGCACCGTGAGCTAAACCAAGACCAGCACCATGAGCTAAACCGAGACCATGATGACCAAGAGCAGGTCCTTGAGCTAGAGAGATACCAGGAATACCACCATAAAAACCATGACCAGCTAAGGGAGCTACCAAAGGACCAGCCCAGGCACTGTGATCAACAGCAGCATGACCCCAATGACCCAAACCCAAAGGTAATCCCAAAGGACCAACACCAAGCAAAGATGATTGAACACAAACGGCAAAGGCCAACAAGACTACGGCAAATACGAACTGTTAAAGAAGTAAAAAAATATAAAAAAGTATAAATATAATTTAAATTCATCCCTTTTTGCCATAATTCAATTTACCTTCATGTTGTTAGAGAAGGAGTTGAAGAAATAGAAAACGGGGAAAATGGAAAAAAAACTGTTTTAAGTGAACTCAAATTAGTGTTCAATGAACGCTGTTAGATTTGATTCTGATTTTATTCACAAAATTGTCTCAACTTTTATACAAAAAAATCCACTAATGCCACAAGCTTGAACAACTGTTTGGTTGTGTGTTTGTCCACAAGTTGCACTTGCATTTTGACCACACCAAAAAAAAAAATAATAATAATAAAATAAAAGTAGTCACTACAACTGAATTATAACTTCAATAAGCACAATTTAATGTTATTAATGTTATTATAATTATAAATAGTGAATAAAGTTTTTATTTTGTGGCAAAGTTTTATTGACCTTCAACATAATCTTATAGCAATTTCATGTTCGAGAATTTTTGTTGGTCATTTGATTGCAACAACAGCGCTATTTGATTCCGCAATTTGGAACAGGTTCTTGCAGTACAAAATACTTTTGGCTTTTATTAATATTTTGACTGTTATTAAACGAATTCAAATTATAATTAAGCTTTTTAATAACCTTAAACACACACAAACAATTTGCTTTATTTATGTTCATTATTAGAGATAAATGCAGTAATTAAAAACTTAAATGATTCTTGATAAGAGACTTAAATAAATGTTAACAAATGAAACATTAAATTATGGTTGCGCCATAACAAAATATGGTTATCCCACAATCAAATAATGGTTGTAAACGCCGACGTTAACATAATTCACCCATATTATTGAACATACCCAAACCATTGAACATAATATGGTTATTGAGCCATAACAAGATAAGATCATCCAACAACCATTTAATTTTTGTTAACAGTTATGCCACATTATTTTGTAATATAAGGAGTGAGATCGAAAAATTCTTAACATACATATATGTTAATAAAAACGATATTATTTCATTTAAAACACATAAAAAGGTTTTAATTACAAGTAATAAAATCTTGAACCTTTTTTTGGAAACTCTTCCATTAAAGATGGACTACCTTTTGGACACTTTTTTTGTTCTTTTCAGTTCTCTTTTAACAAGAGCCCGATATCTCTCCACTGACCTTGGCCCTTTTTGAAAAATGTTGACTGCTTTTGTGTCCTAAACATATCTTTAACATTTCTTCGAACATTAGCATTATAACATTTTTGATCAGGAATTTACGAAAAATTTGCCAAAACAAATGTTTTGTCATCCATTAAGTAGTAAGAAAATTTGACATAAATTTCTGTACTCTGTTTATAGCAGGTAAGGTATTTTTGAGTCTACCATGTTTTAATACCAGCATAAGCTTAAACTTTTCGCATCAAATAGCCGGAGCTTTTAATAACTAGACGGCTTTTCCTACCGGATGTTTTGGAAGTTCTTTTGAAAATGCTTTCTGTTATTTGGGCTTTAAACACCTAATTTGGAACATTCCTTCTATTTTCGTATCAACGCACAAACTCTCTCATTTTTTAATAATATTAAAAATAGTTTGGCGGCAAACCTTGATATGCTTGACCAACTTTTTGTAGGACCAAGTTAGGTTTCAACAAATTTGTCAACAAACTTTGGTTAAAAGTTTTGATGAAAAAAGTGTGTTAAGAATCGATCTTTGTCTTTGTATTGTTATTTGTTAATAAATTATTTTTTACGGTGAAAATTTTATGGTTGTTAAAATAAACTGAAAATAATATTTTGATGCAATAAAAATAGTTATGTTAAAATTCTCAAAATGTTAGTCAGTTAAACGCTTTGTTAAACTTATTGCAACGAACATATTATAGTTAATTCATTGACAATAATTTCGTTGTCGAAAGAAAACTATTCTTAAAATAAATTTACTTCATGATTTTCATGTTGGCGATAACAATAAATGTTTGCCACTAAAATAATAGTGTTGCGACAAACATATTGAATACAGATAATTTCGCTGCACGTTGGTTTATATTTCAAAGCGTTTTATATTTAGAAAGTGCCTTATATTGTAGTTATAACTAAATATGAACCGATTATAAGAAGATACATATACTTGAAACGGAAAAACAGTTAGAGAAATAATAGTGTCACTTATATCACGCCTGTTTTGAAGTGTATCATTATTTTGGATATTTTTATACACTTCTCCACCAGAGGTGATGAGGGTATTATGTGTCGATTTAAGAATGTCCGTCCACCGCCAGTTGGCTGTCTATATATCGTTTTATATTTTAGAATTTTATGGACCAAAACCCCCATTCCGGAGAGACTTTTGTATGGGATTATATGAATAATGGACCGATCATAACTAGTTTCAATAGGCATCGTCTTGGTACGCGCCAAATTTTATAAAGACCGGACGGAAAGGACAAACAAACATACTAAAATCGCGTCAGGAAGTGATTCTGAGTAAAACTGTTATTTAAAGTGGTGGTAGGACTATTTTTTCTGCACGGTACAAACATCTGCACAGATGCATAAAATCCCTCTTTTTCGATATAAATGTTTAACTTTCTCTATAAGTATTTTAATTCAATAGTTATCAGCTCAAAGGATCCAAATCTTGGATTGACCACAGTAGTCCGCGCATGCGAGTTACATAGAGATCCTCTTTAGATCCTGGTAAGCTTCCGGTATAATCGAATTAAGTTTCCAAAAAGATAGTAAAGAATACAGGATGTATAATGTAATAAATATATTTTTCAATTAACATAACTTTAAATATATTAACTCATATATTTTTGTTCATTTTCCAGCTAAAAACAAATCGCGAGAAAAATTCCGAACGTCTAAAATTGCAAGGGGTGAAATGGGAACGTGAACGTTTGCAACATGAAGCGGAAGAAGTTAAACGCATTAACGATCTCCGACAAAGATATAAAGAACAAAATGCATTAGAGGAAAAATATAAAGAAGAAGATGCCAACAAGGGTATGGATTTATTAAGGTATTTATGGAAGAATATAAAACGTTTATATACTTAAGAAGAAGAAGAAAATAATTTCTTTCGAAATCTTTAAAACAATATTTTTATAGGATTTCAACCATTCTATTTTCTTTGTTAATTTGTAGGTGTTGTTGTGAGTGTTGCTGATCCTTTTTTTGTTTTGTCTTCCTTTTTTCCTTAAACAAATAAACAGAAATGTTTAAAAACTTCCTTCCGTATAAAATAATTGTAATAAAAGAGGAAAAAAACTTAACTTTGAATATAAAATAAAAGAAAAATCAATTACACAGTTACGCTTGTTAATATTACGATGATGTTGTATGGAAACAACAAGCAAGCAATTCTATATTCGGCTATGCCGATTCATTAATACCCTCCACCACAAATGTGTGTGATGTAAATACATTTTATATCGTACATACACACTCACACATACTCTCACAAACGTATACAATATATAAACATTTTTCTTAAAGTTAACACAGGAACACTTAACAAGTCATAAAATCATTTATATTTTTGGCTCTACCTTTTTTCTCCTAAACCGATTTTGATAGTTTTTGAAATACTAATGAAGTACATGTATATCGTAAGATTATGGCAAAGTTTCATATTAATTTGTCAATTTAAAAATGATAATTTTACTAAAGTTCTTCGCTCGAATTAAGAGGTTACCTCAGATATAGGTCTATAACTTTTAATATACTGAACCGATTTTGCTGGTTTTATATAAAAAACATCTCATAACTATAACAAATACTCAAGCCAAATTTTATTGAGCACTGTTAATTATTGTGGCTGTGAGTGTGCCAGCAACTAACTGACAGGCAGACAGACAGACAGACAGACGGACGGATAGGCATAGCTAAATTGCTACAGATTTTCATTTGATGTAAAATATATTATTGAATGTAAGATGATTCTTTCTTGGGAATATTTCGTACATACATAGTCACAGATACACTCATAAATGTATACAATATATAAAATAGTTTCTTAAATATAACAGACAGACAGTCAATTATGTGGGATGTGAGGATGCCAATAACAGACAGACGGACATATCTAAATTGACACAGAATTTGATTTGATACAGAAATATATATAAATTATGGTGTCTGAAATAATTCCTTCTTAGCGTTACACACGGAATGACATAGCAAATATACCCTCTTCTCCACTTATGGTGGTGTAGGGTATAAATATAAATAAAATGTGAAAAAAGGAAACATATTTTGCATATGAAAAACATTTTGTAATAAATCATGGAATATTTAATTTATTTTTTATTTCTTTTGTTTTTGTTTATTTTTTTCTTAACGGAATCATTTATTATTTCATAAAATTGTTTCCCATACAAAACTTTTTCTTTATAATTTGTTTATCCTGTTGGTTTTGTAAGCTTCGTAGACGCCTTAATAAGCCCACATTACCACAAAAAAAGTTATAGAAATTAATATGGAACATTTTATAATCTTATAAAAAAAAGTTATAAAAAATCAAAAAAAGTACTTAATAAATGCTAAAAAATAAATAAAAGACTTAAATGGGAATTTTACAGGATATATTTTCAGGAATATTTTTTAATATTTTACATTACGTCAATGTAAAATTATTTTCGAATATGTAAAATTTAGACTGATAAATTCTGACTGTAAAACACATACATTAGAACTGTTAAAGAAGCTTTGAGAGAGAATAGATTTTTCCTACAAAGAATTTAACTTTTCTATAAAGAAAAATGTTTTACTAAAAACCTTTTTTATTTCTAACTGAAAATTTTCTACAAATAAAATATTCAACTGAAAATGTTCCATTAGGAAACATTTTAGCTTTTGTGTACAAAAAATTGTAAATGAAAAATTTCTTTAAGGAAAACTTATCAACTGAAAATCTGTAAATATAAAAACAAATAAGAATGTAAAGTCAGTTGGTTAAAAATGGTATTTACGCAAATTAATTAACAACCCTCGTATAACTTCATTTTCTAATTTTAATGTTATTAACATTTAAGTTAAATTTATGCGCTTTAAAATTATTATTATTATTTTTTTGAGCAGGGGTTGTGTTACAAGAAATTATGAACCAACCCTCGTATAATTATTCACAACAATTTTTTTATGTTTATTTTCATTTGACCTGTTTTTATAACAATGCCAACGTATATGTGACATTAATGTGATATTTGGAAGGAGTGATATTTGGAAGGGGTTTATATGGGACCTATTAGAAATAAGGGATCGACCTTCCCATATTTTAGAACATTGTTTTAGAATATTTAGAATATTGTGAGACTTACTTGTGCCAACTTTTAGGTCTTTTATAATCTTAAAACCCCATTCTGGGAGGCACCTTAAATATTGGACCGAATATGATAAATTTCGACTGAAGAAGTTTTCCACTAAGAAAGTGATTCTGAGTAGAACACAACATATTTTTTTGCATGTTACAAACATTTGCACAAACATATAATATCCCAATCACCTACGGTGGTGTCAGTATAATGGATCTATGTTTATTTGTTTAAGACTTATAGACAGCTAAACAACTGTATCGATTTTGGTGTTATTATCACAGAATGTTCCCAATATTTCGAAAACTAATATAGAATTCAAAAAATTCCGAAATGGTACCCCCTTACAAAGCAAATATTGATTATCGAATATATAAAGAACTATAATAGAGAGAGTCGAATAGAGGGCCTATATTTTGATATTTACAAAGATGATATTTATTATCGAATATCTGAAGAACTACTACATTGAGAGTTTTAAGATTTGGTCCTAACCACTTTATCAGGAACGATAAGCATCAAGGGAAGGGGTAGTTCCCATGTAATAATAATATAAGTTATATATATTGAAAACATTTAGTTGATGATCTGAATTTCGATAGAGTTAGTCCATATTTAAAGACCTATTTATTCTTAAACAATATTCCAGGACTGTCCGATAACTGTTAAGCAGTTTTAAAACACAATTGTACCAAATTTTTACAAACAGGTTCAAATTTAAAACTATTTTCTTGGAAGGGGCCTTAAATGGAAACCATAGCAAAATATGGACCGATATTGCCCAAATTAATAATAAATATTAAAGTTGGTTAATAAGGAATAATTTTTAATTTTATATTCAATTCAATTGGGGTTTATATAAGAACTTTAGCAAGTATGGAGCTATAGCAAAATATGGACCGAGATTGATCAAATCAATAACATATATTAAAGACAATTAACAATAATTTTATTGTGTCAAATTTCAATAGAATTAGTTCATATTTTAGAGTTTTAGAAGCTTTAAATCTTATTCCGGGAGGTTTGAGATTGTCTCAGATATCGGTTCATTACTTGTTTGTTAGTGAACCAATATAGCAGGAGTTTTTTTTCAAAATGTTTGTAACATGCAGAAAAATGGTGTTAAACCCACGATAAGTATATCTTTCGACTTAGAATCACTTTCTGAGTCAATCTAACGATGTCCGTCCATCTGTCTCTGTTCGGCTGGCTATCAATGTAAACCTTGTGAACAGTCTACAGATCGCAATATTTAAAATATAAAATATTTGATACATATTATTATTTTGGTTTAAGGATGAGCCTATTGAAACTGGCCATGTTCGGTGCAATATTTGAGGTAACTCTCATACAAATGTTCTTCCCGGAATGGGGTTTTAAAGTTATAAAAGTCCTAGAGACAAAGCGATTTTAATGAAAATGTTCACAGGTAAGTCTATAATATTCTAAAACGATGTGAGGTCGGTTCAATATTTCTCATAGGTCTCATACAGACCCCAGCTATCACTTTTAAGGGCATAATCGATGTAGCCCCCATATAACTTCACCCCCCAGTAAAGTTAATTATAAAACGCATAAATTTAACATAAATCTTAGTGTCACAATAGCGTTCATTAATTTTTCGTAACAACCAGTTTTAACTGACAAGATGATGTAAGTAAGAGTCTGTCAAGATCGACTATCTAGATCATGACCGGCTCTTACTTATTTTTATAGAAATTAAGTGAAAATAGTTTTAATTTGTCATATAATTCAATTTTATTTAAAATTAATATTAAATCTCATTTAACGCTATATAGTCATTTTGTTTTCTCTTTAACAGAGTTTATTTAATTTTCTTTTGTTTCTTTTTATTCCTCTTTAAATATCTATTTTCACATTTATTACAGTAAAAGTAAAAATGGAAAAGAGGAAAATTCATATAAAAACATTTTTCATTTATTTTCTCAATTATCCTTTCTTTGATTTTAATTCATAAATCCATTATTATCATTACAATTTCAGAATTGACAACGAAGATTGGCGTCCATGTGAGCAACAATTGAAAGAGTTTCTCGAACAGGAACGTGCCAAGATGAAAGAACGTTCTTTGCGAATGCCCACACCATTCACCACTGATCCCAAAGATATTAATAACATTATAAAAGCCAGGTAATGAGTAAAAAATATTTTACTTTTAAATATAGTCTTTATCCGTAAAAAAGGCTGAAATAGTTGTATTTAAATATATGAATTAATATTAAATATATGAGTTTTACGAAAAAATTCTAGAAAAGCATTTCGTGAGGTTGAACGACGTATACGTAAAGCAATTGAGGATAAGCATCAAGAGAATTTACAACCAAAATATCTTTCACATCAACTGTCGTCTGGTCACCATCAGGATATTTTACCAGAATCCCAAGACAAAACATTACAACAACATCAGGTAATTGATCAATTGCGTTTTTTCTTGTGTCTTTATTTGTGTGTTTTTGTTCTCATTGAGTCAATAATGCAAAAGGAATCACCTACAGAACACGTGACTGGCTTATTGGTTTCATTTGAGTTTTATTGTATAATTAACGTTAACGCAGAGAAAAAGTTGTTTGCGGTAACCATAAACAAGAAATATCATATTATTGTTATTAGATATTGTTATTGCAACTAAAATACTTGTTTATTCGCTCTGTGATTATGAATTTATAACAATAGTTATAGTTATCACAACAAAAATAACGTTTAAACGTTTATAACGTTCAACTAAAAATTAGTCGATTTAGCGATGTCCGTCCATCTGTCTGTCCGGATGGCTGTCCATGTAAACGTTGTGAACAGTCTACAATAATTTTGGAAATATTGTGATTTTGGCATAGGGACGAAGCCTATTGAAATTGGCTATATTCTCTCCAATATTTTAGGTACCTCCCATACAAATGTTCTTCCCGGAATAAAAGTCCTAAATGCAAGGTGATTCAAACGAAATTTGGCAAAGTAAACCATATAATATTCTAAAGCTATGTACCAAAACATGCGAGGGTCAGTTCATTATTTCTCATAATAACAAAAGTTTTTTATGAGGGCTGTTCAATAACAATAAAATTGTAATCAGTCAACCATTATTTCCAAATACATTGCGACCACAATATTTTCTTATTTAATGCAAATAAATTTTATTACAGCAAAGAAATTGCTATCAGAATAAAAAAATCAAAGATAACATTGGGTAACAATAATTAACGCGATAAATAAGTGCTTGCGACAAACATATTACGAAATGACGTTTCTCTGCGACTTCTTTATGCTTTAAAATAAAAAGAATAAGTCATTAGCATAAAATGAGCGTTAATTTATTAGGTAAAGTTATTTAAGTAATTAGGAATGTTTCTCTAAAATAGACATAAATATAATAAATCTAGATCGTTTTTATTATATCATAATTCGATGTATTCATCTTTAACGCCTTGTGGACCAGCCATTTTTTAATTTACAATGTTAAAATTCGAAACTTCGAATATTATTTAAATGTGACAGTCATTCGGAACTGGCGGATTTATTTTTATTTAATTTTTCATTTAAAAATTTTATAAAAAAAGAGTTTTCATCGAATTCGATGTTTTTGAGTAAAAAAATGGGAAATTGTTTCTTGTTCTGTATTAAGGATAATTTAGTACATACTGTATCGATACACAATATTTAAATAGTCTACAAAATTGTAAAACAATTTAAGGAAAAATACTTAAATATGGAAATATCGCTTTGTAAACTAGACAATATACAGAACTGAAGTACCCACTTTCACTGTATCGGACCAGGTTTTATTTTAAATAGACTTTAAAATTAGAAAAATCGGTATCGGATAAAAAAAATGATTTATTCTTTAAAGTTTTAATGTCTATTTCAAATAAAATTAGATCCCATATAAAAAATTAAAGTTTTATCAGTGAAAACTCCAATTTTATAAGAATATAATTTTTATGCAGATCACTTTATTACATAGATCGTATTTCACTACTCTCTTTCCAAACTACCTAACGTTCTTAAACAGACCCCTGGCTTCACATGATAATATTATCCTTCGATTGAACGATCGTTTTTTCATTGAACATTTTTATGTCCTCCACCACGCCAATGATGGGAGCATATTAACTCTGTCAATCCGTGTGTAATGCCAATAATGAATCTCTTAATATCCCATAAATTATATTTATTCTGGCATCAAAATTTGAGTCGATTAAACTATGATCGTCTGTCTGTTGGAAACATACTCACCGTCGGATTCAATGAAACTTAACCATGCTGCTTGTTAATGTCCTAAGCAGTTTTCTATAACAGCTATATCGATCCATTACTAAAAAAAGCTATATACTGATATCTAAGACAAATTCAAAATTCCGAAAAAGGTGTCTTTTAATTGTTTTACCATAAATATTTTGATCACATTTTTTAGCTGCCTTTTTGGTACTTTTTTGTTATTATACAGGGAAAATCCCCTTATTAAGGGAAAAGTCAATACTTTATTTTAATATTTTTTTAATTTTGTCTAATTTAATTCATCACAATTTTCTCGAAACAAAGTTTTTTCCGAAAAACTTTTTATTTTTCACACCGAATAAGTTTATTTCTTTTATTTGATTACAATTGTTTTCTTTTTATACCCAACACCACCAAAGCTGTTTGGGGTATTATGCGTTTGTGCTGATGTTTGTAACATGCAGAAAAAATGGTGTTGCCACCTTTAAGTATACCGTTCGATTAAGAATCTAAGTCGTCCGTCCGTCTGTCCGGTTGGCAGTCCATGTAAACGTTGTGAACAGTCTAGAGATTGCAATTTTGAATATCGTGATGAAATTAAGTATATATCATTATTTTGGCCAAGGGACGAAGCCTTTTGAAATTGGCCATGTTCGGTTCAATTTTAACTGTACCTCGCATACAAATGTTCTTTCCGGAATGGGGTTTTGAAGGACATAAAAGTCTTAAATACAAAGCGATTTAAAATTTGTTACAAGTAAGTTTTATATTATTCTAAAACGATGTGCCAAAACTTGCTATGGTCGGTCCATAAACACCCCTTTCCAAATATCACTATTAAGGTAAAAAATCTCACATAAACGTTGGTATTGTAGCCGCCATATAACACACTCACAATAATGTATAAGTGACACAACTTAAGCATAAGTCAGAAAATTAAATTATACGAGGGTCGTTCATTTATATTTCGTCACCACCATTTTTAAGCGATGTTATGGTGTAGGGTATTAGAGAGTCGGTATTGACCGGCTTCCAATCTTACTTGTTTTTGTTGCTTTTATTTGTATTTTGTTTTCATTTTGTCCCTTTTATTTGTATTAAAAGTTAAAGAACTCAAAATACCTGTAACTTGTTGTTACAAGTTTTAACAAACAAAAAGTAGGAGTTTCTTTCTTTCTCTCTCTTCCTTTCACACTCTTTTGTATTGACAAAAGTTCTTGAAGTTTGTTTGTACTTCATGGATACATTTTTATAAATAAAAGTGTAAACATTAAAGTTTTTCACCAAAAGCGTCTTGTAACACTGAAAACTTTTAATTCTCGTAATACAAAACGATTCCTAGAAAATGAGTCAATAGAAAAGTTTTAGGAATTAAATTACTTTAATAGATTAAATACTTTTCAATGATAACTACATAAGTATCTTATTAAAGTAAAACTAAAATTAAAATACATTTTAAATTAATAATAAATGACGTCAATTCATTATTTTATTCACCTAATTTCAGCTCACTTCTTTTGCTCCCGATGAAATCCAACCTTCAAAAGATGCTTTTGAGACTGAAGATGTCGATACGACTTTAAAAATGAAAAAATTATCTTCTAATGAGGGTTCCGATATTTCAAGTGGTGAATCTGTGGATGAAGGCAGTTCAATTAGTTTGGCTAAAGATCGTTATGCTAATAAATACAACAAGAATTGCAAGATGATGTTAATGATGGTCTTCTTATCTCAAAAGATCAATATGATCATTTACGTTATGAAGATGAGAAAATAATGCAATTAAGGAATGCAAGAGTAAGAGAAGTAATTAAAAGGAATTAAGGAATTCACATTAGATTTATTTTCTTGATTTTAGGACATTAAAGAATTATATCAACTGGCTGAGGAAATTATTATCGGAGAACCTGTGCAAAGTTATGGTGATGAAGAAGAGGAAGCTGTTGATGAGGAGGAAGAAGGATACCAAGATGCCGATGCTGTCGACCAAGATTAATAAGCAAACAAAATTTATGTTTTTAAAATTATTTGTATTCTGTGACACAATTTTTAATAAATTTAAAACACTTTAAAGGCTTCAAAAAACTGGTTCCGATGATTTTCAAAACTTAATCAACAGACTATAGAACCTTGTTATAGACTAGTAAATAAAAACTATTATAGACTCTTTCAGTTCTTGTTCAGATTTTAGTTCAGATTTTAGTTCAAATTTTATTTCAGATTCTTGTTCAGTTTTAAATTAGTACCACTAAAGTTCTAGTTAGTTCTAATTCAGTTCTAGTTCAGTTCTAGTTTAGATTCTAGTTCACATTTTAGTTCAGATTCTAGTTCTGATTTTAATTTCGATTTGTTTATATTATAGTTCAAATGTTTCTTTTGTTTCGTCTATAAACTCTTTAAACTCCGTTATAGACTAGTCGTCTATAAACTCCGTTATAGACTAGTCGTTTATAAACTCCGTTATAGACTAGTCGTCTATAAACTCCGTTATAGACTAGTCGTCTATAAACTCCGTTATAGACTAGTCGTCTATAAACTCCGTTATAGACTAGTCGTCTATAAACTCCGTTATAGACTAGTCGTCTTTAAACTCCGTTATAGACTAGTCGTCTATAAACTCCGTTATAGACTAGTCGTCTTTAAACTCCGTTATAGACTAGTCGTCTATAAACTCCGTTATAGACTAGTCGTCTATAAACTCCGTTATAGACTAGTCGTCTATAAACTCCGTTATAGACTAATCGTCTATAAACACCGTTATAGACTAGTTGTCTATAAACTCCGTTATAGACTAGTCGTCTATAAACTCCGTTATAGACTATTCTACAAATACAGTTATAGACTATTATTTAATCTCTGTTATAAGCTATTCTGTAAACTCAGTTATAGACTGTTTTATGAACTATGTAATGGACAAATCCGTCAACTGTGCTATAGTCCGTATACTACGGTTTATATAGTCTGTAAACTGTGCAGAAAACTAGTCTATAAACTGTACTATAGACTATTCTATATAAATTATATCTATAGCGTAGTCTGTAAACTATGTAGTAGACTACGTTATTATCTATTAATTAAAGAGTTGTGTTTTGTAATTTTATATTCTTTTCATTAGTTTCTAATTTAGGTTCTATTTCCTTTTTTCCGTAATTAAAGTGTCATATGTATTTATTTCTTAAAAAAAAACACTTTATCAAAATCAAAACTAAAATTAAACTCATTACATTGACATTCAATTCAAATAAACTTTAGTGTCGCATTTAACGCATTCGATTCCAATAATAAATATTGCGTTTTAATCGTCAATAAATATTTTTCTTACATTCTCTCACTTCATGCAATCAATCAAACATTAAATTGATTTTTAGGTGGGAGTTTGAAGTGACTATTTTTATTGCATTTCATGTCATTCCATTCCATTTCATTTCATTTGCTACTGTTTATTGACATTTTATTAATTTATTCAGATTATTTGGTAAATATTTGTAAAATGCTTATTATTATGGTTCTCTATTGGGAATTATTATTTGATGAAATTTTATACAAAATAAATTATATGATTGATTATGTGATCAAAAATTATACAACATTTAATTTCACAGTGATAATTATAATTAGCGTATATTTACAGAATTTTCTAGGGAAAACAGTGATATTTATTTAATATGATGAAATTGTTTGCTTATATTTCGATAACAATTTAAATATTATCAATGGGGTGAAATGTGTGATTGATTATTTTTGCAGAAATAGTAATAAAAATACTGATATTAATTGTAATTGACTGAAAAGTACTACATACGCCCATTTCGTTTAAATGTGATAGTGAAGGGTATAAAACCATATTAAAGTTCCTTTTTTATTATTTTTTTATTGAAATTTTAATTATTGTTACTTCTTTAAATAAGAAACAATAACTTAATTCACGTATTAATTAAAAATAGATCTTCATAACTCCTTCCTGTTTTTACACCCTACACCACCGTGGGTGGTTGCGGTATTATGCCTTTGTGCTGATGTTTGTAACATATAGAATAAATGATGTAATATCCACCTTTAAGTATGCCGTTCGACCCAGAATCAGTTTCTGGGTCCATCCGTCTGTCCGACTGGTTGTTACATTTTATTTAACTGTCTCAAGAATGAAGTGTATTAAAATTGATCATTTTCGATCCCATATTTCTGGTATCTCCCATACAAATGTAATTTCGAAATGGGGTTTTAAGGTGCTTAATATAAAGCGATTTCCACAAAATTCAACAATAATATGTCTTGTGATATTCTAAATCGATATGTCGAGTTATGCGAGTTTCAGTCCATTACTTTTCATAGGTCCCATTCATGCCCCCTTCCAAATATCCCTTTGAAGGGCATGTAATAACAACTGTTCAAATTAAGATAATTAAAGTCTACAAATGATGTTCTAAATTATACGAGGATCGGTCCATCATTTCTTCTAGCTCCGATATGACTCACAAAAAAATACTCAAACACATACATTTAACATAAATCCTAATATCATATTAATGCACCTCCGACTCAATCATAAATAAGAAAAGCTAATTACACGAGGGTCATTTATAAATGTTTCGTAGCTTTCATTTACAACCAACAATGTGATGTAGGATATTACATAGTCGGTCTTGACCAACTATAATGTTTTTAATAATACTGACTCTGTCCATATCTGCAATGTTATTCAATCAGTCATGTGTGTTTTACTAAAATGTTTTCTCAAAATTCCATCAACTTCGTGGTATGAAATATATTATTTGTACTGGTCGAACAGACAGACTGATGGACATTCATTACATGCACTTTTGTTTTTGCTTTTCAAGGAGACTTACAAAATATTTACATCAGTTTTCATATGAATGTTTGATTGTTTGCTTATAACTGTATTTATTGATACGATATGAATATTTTTATTACCTCCCACCACTTGAAGTTGTGAAGAGGGTACATTAACATTGTTATGTGGTGTGTAACACTTACATCACATAGAAATCTGAGACGGTTCGACTGTCTGTTTGTCTGCCTTTATGTCTGCTGTTGGCACGCTCACTTCTCTACTAATATCCAAGGTCAATGAAATGAGGCATTGACGTTTATTGTATTCCCACTCATATCGCTATTTAGAATGTAAAATATAGATTTAGTACAAAAAGGTCTATAAACCGATATCTGATACAACTAAAAAATTTCAATTAAGACGGAATAAAACGAAATTTATGTGTTAAGGGTGGTAATTAGATGGAATGTGTTTGCTGCCACATATATGTGTTTTTGGTGGAGGATATTATAGATTCAGTTCAGACGAATATAGAAATCTTACTTGTTTTATAGGATGCATTTGGAGATATTGTAAAAAAGATATGAGAGTTTTCAATATTGGATGCTATTAAATCACACATTCATATCTTAAATACATTAGCATAAGTTGAAAATATTGCATCAGAAAGCATTCTTAAGCTTAAATAGTTTTTTCCGGGATGGGTTATTATATGAGAACAAAAGCAAAACATGGGCCAATATAAGTCAAATTAATTATATATTTAAGACACCCGGAATAAAAGTTATGTCAAACTTTAATGAATTTTCAGTTTTATTAACTAAAAACTGTTTTCCGGCAAAGAGCCCTAAATGGGAGCTAATGTAAAATATAGACTGAGTTAAGTCATATATATTCAGAATATTTAGAACAACAATTGTTCCAAATTTCAAATAAAATTGATTCGTATTTAAAAGTTTTATATGCTTAAACCATATTCCTGGAAGAGATCTTATGTATAAGCTAGATTAAATAATGGTCCCAGGACAATCTATCTCATTAAGGTTTTTGATTACATTAAAATATGTTGCAAGTTCCAAAAAATATCTCTAAAATTGCGAACTCTATGAAAAACTGTTTTTGGGGTGAATCAAAATTTTGTATATTTAAGTTTATAACCTTATTTCTATACATCCGCTTTTCATATTATTTATATGATGATGAGGTACATACAGAATAATGTTATGGTTAAATGAAGTATAAATCCAGTTACTGTTTTTGAAAAATTTAGAAAAGTTCTTCTTTGGAATTTTGAGGTTGACTCATATATCGCCATATAGCTTTCTTAGTAATAGAATGATATGGCTGCTTTTAAATAGCAAACTGCTTAGAATAACAATAAATAATGTGATCGAATTTTCGGACAATTAGTCTGGTCATAAAAACATTTCCAACAGACAGATAGATAGACGTATAGACGGAAAAACTTAATCGACTCACATTCCAAATTGATTTAAGAATTTTTTTAATTTTGTTTGAAAATTTTCAAAAGATATAAAAAATATAAGGAAAATATTATTAACATTATTTTCCCCCCAAAATACCCACTTAATCTTTCACAGTTTATTTTCTTCATATTTATATGACTACATTTTCTACAAAAATTTAATAAGTTACCCAAGCAACAACATTTAATGTCTGTCAAGGATTGATGGACACTTTTCATCATATATACACAGACACACACACACATAAAACATTAATAAACTCACATACCAAGAATCACTCATCCATATTTTTAATATCTACAAAGAAAAAAAACTGTCCCTTTTACAATTATGACATGACTCACGATTTTTTCTTTATGCATATTTGGAGAGTTTATTTTTTATTGTTGTTGCACAGTGTTTACAAAACAATTTGTTTGGTTATAAAATTACACGTGATTCTAGCTGGGGAGTTTTTGATTGTATTAATGGTGATGAGGTTATATTAAATTTGCATTCCGTCTGTCTATTCATCTGTCTGTCTGTTCGAAAAATTTTCGCACCTACAATAATTGTCCCAAATCAATGAAACACACCATATTATTTGGCGTTGTCCTAAGTAGTTTTCTATTTAAAATCAGTTTCGACTTCTTTAATAAAAAATAACTGGATTTAAACAGAATTTCACTTTATATCACCTCACAAAATCACAAAAAATCGAAACAAAAGAAAAAAAGTTATAGGCTAAAATACTGTTGATGTTAGTTTTATAAAATATCTCAGATGTATTTATTTTGATATAATAATGAATACTTAGCAATCATATAAGGCTCTTTCCCGGAAAATGGGTTTTGACTAAAAACTCTTAAAAATATTCCAATTCTATTGAATTATGAAAGTAACGCATAAACGTAACTAAGTTGATGAATATCAGTCTATATTTTCCATAACTGACATACAACGCCTCTTCCCAGAAAACGGATTTGGTTTTGTAATAAATACATAAGTATATCTCTCATTTGTAAGACCTGTAAATAAAGACCGATAGTTGTCGAAATTTTCAACTCTTTTAAATAAAATAGTTTTATTGAAAATCGTTATGATAAATTCTTCAACAGTCTTTAATATATATTTCTAATTTGACAATTATCGGTCCATATTTAGCTATAAGTGCCACTTAAGGTCTCTTTCCGAAAAGGGTTTAAAGCTTAAAGGACTATAAATGTTGTTTAAAGTATTATTTTTTAACTGTCTATCTATTGACATTTATCGGACTATATTCATTATAATTCTCTCAGAGAAAGGTTTAACACTTAAAATAATCCTTAATATTGACCAGTTCCATTAAAGATATGGGCCAATACCATATTTCAGTTCAGTTTCACATGAAACCTTTTTCAGATGTATTAGAATGATCTTCGGGCAAAGATCTGCTCAAAAGCTTTAAAAAAAATTTTGTTATGTTCTCTTATCGCAATTCAGGATTCATTCTTAAATTATCCTTATTATATTGCCACATATGTAGTTTTTTGCGCCGAACGGCCCATATAATATCTGGGCGATAAATTTAGAGGAAAAAGTCAAAATTTCACTTAATCTTTTCTTCAAATATTGTGAATCTTCAAGTTCGATTTTTATTTCACATACCAAATATTTGTTTTAAAGGTTTATGTCTAAAGTAAGAATCCAACCTCAACTAAGATTCCTCTAGTCAAATTTAACTATTGTCAAAAAATATTCTCTGTGAAACCACTGTGCCTTGTTGTTAAGTTCCATGAAATATAAAACGTCATAAATATGACAATGTACACAAAGGTGATTTTTTTTTCAAGAGAAATGTTATATTTTTATATGTATTTGTATTTGTGCTCGTAACTGACCACTGGTTAATTTTAATGGCGATTTTATTTAAGTCTGCGTGATAAGTGTTTGTTAGGGGGAAGATGACGAAAATGATGTGTATTTTATAAATTATTCCTGTGGCTTAATATAAAGCTTTTATAAATTTTTGAACAACCCTCGTGTTTGTTTACACAAGGTGAAGTATTTATATATATTAAAAATTATTATTAATTAAAACAAGCATAAGTACGTTAATCGGCTGTGCCGAATCTTAAATACCCTCCACCATGAATAAATTATGCAAACATTTTCATGAAACTTATTAGTTCATCAGCCTAAATTGCGATAGCGGAAAAAGGCCCCTATAAAAACTACAGTATAATATGGTAATTTATTCTTGAAAGGCCTACAATCATTGGTACCGCTATAGATTTTAATGGCCCATTTTACTAAAAGAAATAATGTTAAGGTAAAGAAATTAGATATGTATATAGCAAAATATGGATCTATATTGGTCAGATTAATAACTTATATTAAAGACAGTTAGAAGAATAATTGTTGTTAATTTCATTAGAATTGATTTTTATTTACAAGTTTTATAGGCTCAAAACTGTTTACCGAGAAATGGACTGAGATTGTTTAAATTTATTATATATATTAAAGAGAAAAATTATAATTGCCGAATTTTAACGGAATTGGACTTTTTTTAAATGTTTTATAAGCTTAAATACAGATACAACTATATATGGCTAATTGCAGAAAATTATCTTAAAAATTCCGACCCATACAGTACACAGGTTCCATAGTGTATCAAAATTTTGCATATTTCAGCCTATAACTTACTTCTTATTTATCCGATTTTCATGATTGAAAAAAAATAAGAAAGTTATTCTTCGAAATTTTGTGGTTGTCACAGATATCGGACTATAACTTTTTGCTGAACAATTGACATAGCTGGTTTTAAACAGAATATTGTTTAGAACAATAAAAAGTAATGTGGCCAAATTTCATTGAATTCGAATATTTTTTCTAGATGTGAGAATGTTTCCAACAGACAGACGGACATAGCTTAATCGACTCAGATTTTGCTATGATGCAAGAATATTTATACTTTATGGGGCCTGAGATGATTACGTCTTGGCGCTACTCACGGAATAACAAAGTTAATATACACTCATCATCACTTGTGGTGGTAGAGGGTATAAAAATAAATGTTTCACAGAATTTATTTTATTTCACTTTAACGACTTTATTATTTCTGGGGGACTTAACATTTAAATAACGTTTATTTAAACGTTTAAACAAAGTATCAAAAATAATTGTTTAAAATTTAATAAATAATTTCTAAATAAAAAACTTATTAAAATAATGCAAATTCATTTTATTAAATACCACTAGACGTATGATTAATATTAACGTATGATTAACATTAGCGTATGATTAATGTTACAGAAAGAGAGAAATGGTAATTGAAACGAAACTACTAAATTCACATTTTAATTTTTTATTTGTTGTAATTATAAGTAAAATTTACAAAAATTATATATTTTTTTAAGTTTTAATCGTTAGTGATTTGATGTTGAATCCTTGTTGAAAAATCTGCCATTAACGTTATTATTGCGATTTCTATCAATTTGCTTAAAAAGGAAGTTTGTTTCTGTTAAACAATTTACCACAATTATTTGAGCTCTTCAAATCCTCTTTACCAAGAGCCCAATATCTCTCTACTAATCCTGCTCTGGCCAGTTTTTATGATTTGCCTTTTTTGGTACAAATAATACATTACTGTTCTTGTACCACTTAAAGGCTTGTTTACCATAGTAAAAGGATGCTTAATCGGTCCAAAAATAATTTTTCACATTATGAAATCTTACGAATGGAAGCAGCCATTCTTTTAAACATTTATTGATATAAATATCTGTGTTTGTAGAATTATTGGTAACAAATGGTTGGCTTCATTTGCTTTTGGGTCCTAAACTTTCCCTCGAGCATCAGAAACATAAAATTTTTGATCGAAATGTTAAGAAAAATCTGCTAGAAAATACGTTTCGTCATCAATTATACAGCAAGACTGTTTTCTAAAGAAAACTTGACTTCACTTTCCGTGATCTGTTTTTGGACCCCAAATTTTTAACTGGGTTTCTGTCAGGGAATTTTTGAATCTTTTATGTTTTTAAATCTGCATTAGTTTTAAATTTTCGCACGAAATAATCCGAGCATTGAGCTAACCGCGTCCGTTGGGATCTCTTTTGAAAATTCTTTCTATTTGTTTTGTCATAGAAACGTTATGAGGATAAGTCGTTCTACCTGAACCAGGTTCTTCCGGAACTGTTTAATAACATTGGAAACTCATGGGAAACAGTAGGGGTTTTTTTGAAAGTTTTTTTATAATTAAAGGAAACCCATTTTTTCATTGATTTGTATTAAAGTTATTAACTGACACGTTTTACAAAGTAACTTGAAAAAGAAAAAATAATTAATACATTTTTCGATCTCACTCCTTACTTGTTTAATCATATAATCAAAAACCATTAAACGTGGGCGTATGATTAATTTTAATTTATTTTCAAATAAATATTAATCTGCAATTGAAACCATTTTTATGGTCAATCAATTGAAAAGACCCTTAAGAAATCATCATAAAAATCTTAACAAATAAAAATTAAATAAATTTCTACAAATTTCTGGCCAAAATATTATTTATAAATTCTGAATCTGAATTTGATTTTATAACTCTTACGTGTTTATCGTTTCGTAAAATTTTAATATTTTTTTTTTTCTGGTCATCTTCTGAATAATAAATTGTTTTGACAAAGTATTATGAAATATATATGGAACTGAAGACCAATGATATGAAATCAATTGAGATTAAATGAAATCAAATTTGTTTATCTTGTCAAAAGGTTTTCATATACATCTTTCGAAATACCACACATACACACACACACGCAATGAAAGAGTAATAACAAAATTATAATAAAATCCTTAAGGAAAAGAAGTATGCAGAAGGTCAATTTTGAAAACAATTGACTTAATGAAAATATAAAAATATGAATTCAGGGTCAAAGGTTAAAAATAATAATGTAGAAGTCATGGTAAATTATGGAAAAAACCATTAACACACGTTTCGCTATTTAATTCGTCTATGAAACAATATACAGTGGGACAGGAGGGATTTCTTTGGAAAATATCTGTAACTTTTGGTCGACTGAAATTTAAAATAAGAAAAGCAGAAGGAAGTCGCACTATAACTTTTGGAGTTTGGATCTTATAGAATCATCACTTCAGGAGTTATGGGAGTGTAAATAAATTTTCTTAACCGCATGTCTAATTTCATTATCCCATTTAACTTCATTTATAGTCCTTTAAGGGCCCTGCCCTGCTGACATCTCAAATTTGAATATTCTAAAGAACATTCAACTGCTTCTCAGCGATTTGCATTGTAGCTTCTCCAAATCAGTCAGTAAGTAGAAGAAAAGACAATAATGATGTGAAATTAACATTAAAAATTTCACCTTGTTCAAGGTCATAGGTTCCAAGCATGGAATTCCTAAGTTCTCTAAGTGTTAGACAGAAATATAGTAAGTGAAAAACTGTCATTTCCTCTAGTTTATCACTGTAACTGGCACAGAAGCCATTTTCGGCAAGACCTATCCTTATCGCATGGGCTCTCAGAACACAGAGTAAAGCGTTTTTATTGAAACTAGATAGCTGCAGGATCCTGTCAACAGCGTACCTAGGACAACGCGGATTGATTCTGTCGAAATTCCTTAAAGTCCAAACAGTTGATCCATGCTACAATTAGCAAGCGATGCACGATATCTGGATAGGCCATCTACAATGTCATTCCCGAAAAAAAACAGCCTAACAAAGGAATGTCTCGATATTTTTTTCAAAGAAATTCGTCATTCTGTTGTAAATATTGACGTTTTATTAGCTTTATTTACTGCTATGAAGCAAGACCCGGGGTCGTTCCTTCTACATCAGTAATGATTACCGAAAATTACATCTCGAAGCATGGTTCCAAAATACGAGAATACCGTGATCCTATCTATTTCACGGATTTTCAGCAAAGAGCCTAACTGTAGATTAAAAGCCAGCCTGCTGACAAATGAGGTCAAGAGGCAACAAGTGTGATATCGCTAATAGTGTTTTCGTCGGAATCAACCATCTCCATTTAACATTTTTGGACACATTTTCTGTGCTCTTTAATTCCCTTTTGAAGCAGAATTTCTTTTCATTCGCCTTAGCTAGAGAAATTTGGAGGAATTGCCTCTCTTGATACAAATACCACATTATCGTCCTTGTACCGCTTAAAGGTTTGCTTACTATAGTGACAGGACGCAAAGTCAAGCCAAAAATAAGTGGACAAATTATGAAGTCTTATGAATGGAAGCAGCGTTACTTCATTTGACTTATTTTGATTGACATCTTACGCTACAACTGCTTATTGCTTGTCAAAAATCTTTGGAAAATTTGTTCTGTTTTTGAGGAATAAACTGCTCTTTAACATTTGTACCAGAAGTTATTTTGTTTTTAACAAAACATGTCCAAATTTAGAACCTGATTAGCAGTTTCTGTTGGTTCAATAAAAGCCCAAGCTCCCCCACACCTCTGCCTTGACCATTTCATTTTTAATTTGAAACACTGTGCGAAATAAAGACGAGAGTTATGGATTTCAAAGTAATATTCGGAAGTGGTGGTGGAACTATGAGAAATATATTTTTGGTGAAAATTTTCGTTAACATTTTTATATATAGAAATTTATACGTAGTCTAAGTGAAATAATGGATCTGTCATAACTAAAAAAGTGTGACCATATTTCGAATTTTATAATATTTTAAAATTGCGATCTGCATTTTTTCACAAGGTTTACATGGAAAATCAGCCAGCCGGACATCATCGTATTGGTTGTTTCTTATCATTTAGCTCAGTTTGACATAATCATTCTTTGTACCACCCTAATACTATTCCTATACACTTTTACTTAATGACGTTTCTTTTGCCTTCGGGATTTTAATTTTGTTTATTTTATTGTTGATTTTTTTTTCTCATTTCGTATGACATGATAAATATCGTCACAATTTATTTAAATTCAGACTTAATAACGTATTGACCTCCTGATGACAATAACAAGGAAAAATTATTGATATAAAAATGAAAATACAACTTTCACAGAAAATATTGTGGTTAAAAGGATTCATCCATAAATCAACTAAAAATGGATTTATTGAAATAAAAACTGTATTTAAAAGTGTTTTTGGTTAATGTTTATGACTAAAAATTTAAATTTTTTACAAATGTTGAGAAAAGGCGTAAAATGCCAAAATTGGTTATTAATATTTTTATTTTATTTTAAAACAAATGCCGTTATTTATGAACAAATTAACCATGAAAGTGAATTAATGTTGCTAAAGGTTATTTTTTCTATGGATTACTTTTGATAGTTTTTGGAACAACAATTTTATTTTGGTTTAAAAGCAAGTAAGAATGATATATTTTCGGCTTTAACGAATGTTCATTACCCTTCTTCAGAAATGAGTGTGAAATAAATACATAAATACACACACACATACATACGTTTATTATATACAAAAAACGAAAGTTTTTGCTTTAGCTTTGAGGTTTCATCAGATATCAGTTTATAACTTTGAATATACAGAAGCAACTTTGCAGGTTTTAAACAGGAAACCTTTCAGGACTAAGAGAAATACTCAAGCTAAATTTTATTAAGCTCTGTCAATTATTGTGGATGTGAGCGTGTCAACAATAAACAAACAGGCAGTCAAACGGACATTTCGACTCAGATTTTTATAAGATGCAAAAAAATGCATACAATGTGGGATCTAAAATAATTCCTTCATAGCGTTACACACGGAATGACTAAGTTAATATACCTTCTTTATCGCTTGTAGTAGTGGAGGGTATACAAATATGTATGATAGAGGGAAACTGCAAATTGAGATGAAAAAAGTTGTTTCAATATTGTTTTCTTTTTTTGTAAGAAATCGTAGATTTGTATTAACATAAATTAAGAAATAAATGATGTAACCTTGGTTCCATTAAAATTTATAGCCCAAGGAAAGAAATATGAAAGAATATATAAATATATCATAAATATTGACATTTTCTTTTTGAGGTTAAATATCGAATATTTTCCATTTAAAAGTATTTTTAAGAAAACGGAAATTTGACTTTAATCGAGAATATCAGAGAAGGAGCCGAATTAATATTGTCTTTTCTCATATTCAAAACATATTTGGAAGACATCTAACACTGTTTCCAAATCAACAATCAAGCTACAGAATTATAAATAATTCTGTAGCTTTTGAACCATTAGAGTTACCTTAATGTATATGCAAAAATCTATATCCCAGATATAAACTTCCTGTATAAGTAATTGGTATCGATGAAAGTGTCAAAACTTGGGGATTCACAATTTTTTAAGTCAAATGTCTTTAGAAAAATAAAATTTGCATTTAAATTTAAAGAAATTGAAAGGAAATAACGTTATTTATATTATTTTTTTTTACATTGTACAGTGGTCCCAAAATGTTTTTTTAATAATCCTGTAACATTCCTGAGGTGTTTTCCAAATGATTTGGAAAAGAACATTTTTCTAGTTTGGGGTTGGGAAGTGGACCTCCAAAATTGGTTAAAGTTGGTTTGAAAAAAATCGCCAAAATTTTATTTATAATTTGATTGAAAACATATTTTACATGCGAGAGAGAACATCTCTTATAGTTTAATAGATTTTAGACCAGAAAAAAATTTTGTCCCGTTTTTTCAGGTTTTCGAATTTGGTGTGTTCAATTTAGGTCCAAAAAATCTAAAATATTTCCTGGATTTAATACAAAATTTTAAATTAATTCTGGGTAAGAACCATATACCTATGTGGATTCAATTAAAAGTTATGTTATTTTGAAATAGTAATTTAGAAAACAATGGGATTTTCTTTATTTCCTTCTGGACTTTACAATTTTTTCCCAGTTCTGAAAGAATTTCTAAAGCCAATGCAACCAAAACGAATTCGAGGACGTTAGGAAAAACAATTTCCCCGCAAGTTTCATCGGATTTTTGTTAATTTTCTAATATTTTTCTTTAGTTATTTGAGGAGCAAATAATATTTAAAGTTAGAATCGTCAAAAAAGTCCCTTTTACCAGTTACCCACTCAAGAAATCTGTAATTGGCCAAACCTTATAATGGCAGGGTGAGCAATTTACTGAGACCTACTTTATTAACTTTTTAATAAGGTTTTCCCTGGATTGAACTTTAGGGTATTTTGGACCTACACTTAGTGCAACCTTTTTCATGTCATAAAAATGTGTTAAAACGCCTCAAGAATATCCGTGTGTATTTCGTTCAAAATATTAAGTAGTTCCGAAATTACAAAATTACTAAAAAAACGTTTTGTGCCCACTGTGCGTAGTTATCAAATAAAAATGTTTGAGTTCAACAATAGACCTCTTTTTGGAAAATTATCAATTATCAATTTAAAAATTCTAAAATTGCAAATTTTTATGTTTTGGCCGAAAAGTGGCTTCACTTATTTTCATATAAAATTTACTTCTCGAATTTGAACTGTTTTAATTAAATTGAATTTAATAATTTACGTTCTAAAGTCCCAAAGCTTGAATTTTAAAACGAAATGTAATTTCGGAAACCTCAAGGTGTTTTTAATTGTTTGGAAAGGACTTTTTCCACAACGCTAATAAATGTGGACTCTCAGTTCAAAATGTTCAATATTTGAATGGAAGAAATTATTTTTATTAAAGATATGTACATACACATACACTTTAAATGATTTTGCTGATTCTAAATAGAAAATTTCTCAGGACTATGGTGAGTACTTAGACTTAATTGGATTCAGCTTTGTGAATTTTTTGATGTGAGCGTGGCATCAACAGACAAACGGACATAGAACGATCGATCGATCGATCAAGTCAATTTTGATTTGAAGCAAGAATATATAAATTAAATGGGGATCTGAGAGAAGGAATCATTTCCTTTCCTTATATGTTTAACGTTTTAGAGTTTAAAAACTTTACTATATGTTTACCTTTGTGTAAGTGAAACTGCAAAATTAGATTGATTGAATGCTCACTTGCTGTTGCAAGTGATAAGAGAGAGTAACAATCGTTTATACAGTGTAAAATAAACAGATCATGAAATGTAACCACGATTACTTTGTTCGTCATCTTAATGGTTTAGGTAAAGAATAATTATATATATTTTTTTGGATTATGTCTTTATTTATCAAAATGTTGATCTCGTGATGATGGAATTGAATTCATATAAATAAAATCATTGATTAAATAATATTATTACATTTATATAACATATTAAATAATGGTAACTTATATTAATAAGACTACTAACAGTAAGAACGTTATGGTCGGTGAAGCTCGACAACATGTGTAGATTATAAATGGTAGTTAAATAAATCTTATTAACAGCCCTCATTTATTTTGATTTTTTTGATTTATGCTTAAGTGTATTGTAATCATTGTGACACTTACATGTGTATGAAATTTGTGCCATTTTAAAGCGAATTTTTCTGTGGGGTTATATAAGAGTCCTCCTATAATTTTTGTAACATAGATTTATATATAGAATATGTGAGATTTTGGCCTTTAAAGTGATATTATGTTAGAGGGCTAATATGGGACCTTAAAATTTACTGACCCTCACGGCATATCGTTTAAGAATATCATATGACTTATTTAATATTTGGTGGGGTTTATATGGGAACTGTTAGAAGCAATGGAGCGACCCTCGCATAATCGCTTAAAATTTATGATTTTTATGAGCTTAAAACCCCATTCCCAGAGGACATTTGTATGAAAGGTTCCTGAAATATGGAAAAATAAAACCAATTTTAATAGGTTTCGACTTTACGCCAAATTTCATCAATATATCTTAAAAATTGCGGTCTGTAGAGAATTCACAACGTTAACGTAAACAGCCAGACGAACGGACAGACAGACGAACGGACATTGTTAAATCAACTCAGAAAGTGATTTTGAGTCGAACGGTATACATAAGTTTTCTTAAGTATGTAAAACATCAGTTCAAACCAACAATACCCCAACCACCTATGGTGGTGTAGGGTATAAACATTCTACAATTCATTCATGACAGCTTCATAATTTAAGCTAAACATATATATATATATATATATATATATATACAATCATTACGTATACACATTCCTGTACGCCAACACTTTTACATTTTATTGTTTCTACTTTAACGTTAAATTCTACACTGAAAAGAAACTTAATAATTAAATGAAAAAATTATACAAAAAATTTAAACACATTAAAGATTCCAAGAATAAATTCTATTAACACCCACAATTTAAAGGAACAACAACAACAACAAAATTATAAATAAAAGAAACAACACCTACACCACAGGATATATGTGAGGAAAATATGGGAAAAAGGAAATTAAGTCAAATACATTTTTATGCCTCCGTGTTTAAATCATAATATGACCAAAAATATGAACAACAAAAGAGACAATAATGGACATTAGAGAGAAAATAAATTGTTTAACCACTGATATTTTAAAGAACTGGTTAAGAAAATGTTACCAACATTTTTATTTTATATCTGCATATATTAACTGTATGACATACATAAGGAATGAGGTCGAAAAAGTTGATCACACAATAAGTTGGCCAAACATTCAGAGTTAAATTGCTTCAAATATCCGAGTCCATAAGAACTTATTCGTTGATATAAAACTTGGATCATGTAGAAGAAATGTACATATAATGTTACAAAAGCCAAAAAGACAAAAAGAGTTACTGAAGGAAACACTGCTAAAAGCTTAGAGGCCGAAAACAGAGCACGAAAGTTAAATTCAAGTTTTCTAAAAAATTCTTGAAAGAAATGTATAACGAAATATATGTTCTGGCACATTTTTAGCAATTTCCTGGTCAAAAATTTTATGTTGCTGAAGCTCGGGGGAATGTGGAAGAAAATTTAGAATCCAAAAGCAGTAAAAATTTTCCCAAAAGTTCATTTGTTTCAACGGCTCTATAAAAACAGAAATGTGTACATCAAACAATGTTTACAAGGAGGTCTGCTTCCATTCAAAAAACTTCATCTCAATGGTAAACAAGCCCTTCAGTGGCACAAGAACAATAACAAGGTATTTGTGCCAAGAGATGCAAATCCTTCAAACTAGCTAGAAACTTAGGGCAGTTAAGATATTGCGCTCTTATAAAAGTGAATTGAAGAAGGCGTTAAAAATTGTGATAGATTAAATGAACTTTCTGTTCGGCAAAGTAAAAGAAAAGAATTATAAAAAACGTTAATGGAAGGGATTCCGAAAAAGATTCAAAAACTTCATCACTAGTGATTTTTATTTGTTACACATATAAGAATTTTTTCAATCTCACTTCTTATTACTCAGACATAAAAATGTATGTGTTTTATGTATTTGTAATGTCAGACTTTAAGTGTCTTATTACATAAAATGTTACATAAGAATAAGATAACAAAGAATATGTCATCATATATTAAGTGTATAAATCAAGATAATAAAAATTATTTTGAGATTTTTTTTAATATGTTTACCGCCAACTGGAAAATCTGGAAAATTTGAAATACTGCGTATACTTAATAAAAATTAACTATATTACTCATACGCACACATGTTCATGATCTTGCTGATTTTGAATATAAACACCATCTTTGACAAATAATATTAATTATTGTCAATTTTTTATGATTTGTGTCATAAGGAGCTCAACAAATTTGAACATTTTTATGTTAACCACACAATTAAAAACGTGGAACTTCTTAAAATCTTCTTAAATATCACATGTAGAAGATTTATTTGATATAAAATCGAAAGGGAAACCTCGTTAATTATGAAAGAAACACATAATGAAAAAAAATTTATCTTAATTGTAACTCATTATATAATAAATTTATGGAAAAATTTGAAAAATACAACTTTTAAATAAAAATCTAAACATTTCCAAACGCATACAAACATGAAATACGGAAAGAAAAATTTATTCTGCAAATCAAAAACTTCCAGCAAAATGAAAAAAATCACTTTAATTTAATTTCATAAATGTCGTTTGCTCTAATAATTAATATCATCAAACAACAAACTGACCTAGAACAGAACTAGAACTGAACTAGAATTGAACTATAACTGAGCTATAACCAAACTAGAACCGAACTAGAACTGAACAGAAAGTGAACTAGAACTAATACTGAATCTTTAAAATCATCATATGATCCAGGAACTAAATCAAGAATTAAATCGGGAACTGAGTCCAAAATTGAATCAATATATAAAGAACTAAATAAAGTATCAAATTAAAAAAAATAACTCATTTGAAAACTAAATCTTGAAATGATTCTAGAACAGATTCAAGAACTAAATTAAAATAAAAATCAATAACTAAATCAAGAACTGAACCAAAAAAATTTATTTTTGGAATTGAATCTTAAGGTGAATCTAGAATTGAACATAAAACTGAAATGTGAACTAAATCGAAAACGAAATCTAGAGGTGAATCCAAAACTGTACTTAGAACTGAATAATTGAATCTAGACCTAAATCAGGAACTGAATTAATGATTAAATTAATAACTCCATCTAGAATTTAATCTTAAAATGAATCTAAAATTGAATCAATAACTGAGTCTAGAGCTGAATCTAAAACTGAACTTCGAACTTAATCGAGAATTGAATGTAGAACTAAATCAGGAACTCAGTCTAGAATTAAATCTAGAATGAATCTAAATTGAATCTAGAAACTATTAAATTTAATGTAGAACTGAGTCTAGAACTGAATTTAAAACAGAATCAAGAAATAAATTTAGAATTTAATCTTAAATTAAGTCTTTAATTGCATCTTCGACGAAATGTTTAATGGAATCAGAATTAGAACTGAATTAAAACCAGATTTTGAACTTAACATTATATTAATACATTTGGATCCACTGATACATTCCCAAATAAATAGAATTTATACTATATTGTTTAATTAAAAGAAAAGAACATCAATAGTTGGAAAATATCCAGGAAATAAATAAAGTTTTTTTTTCATTTTCTTTCTTTTTATGAAATTTCGTTTTAAAGTTCTTAAAGAATTCTGTGATTTTTTTTACCAACAATGAACTTGAAATAACAATGAAAATGCGTGTTTTCCCAAAAACCGTCAAGAAAAGAAGAAAAAAACAAGAAATAAAAATAACAATATAAATCTTACATGGTTACAACACTTGATGAAAAGGGGAACGAAGAGAGATGGGGAAAAAATTCATTGATAAAAAATCATACGTTAAATTTCATTCATTTTTTAATGTCAACTCATACCAACACATACATGCACACGCACACACGAAATGTTTATAGCAACAAAATAAAAACAATCAACATTTGAGCTTTACTATCAATGAAGAAGAAAAGCTTTTAAAAGCTTTCTGTCGTCCTTTGGTTATATGCATGTTGCTATTGCTGTTGTTCTTGTTGCTATAAACACGATGTTGTTGATTTTGATTTTGATTTTGATTTTTTTTTTCTAACGATTTTACAGACAACATTCGTGTTTTTCTATTGGCCACTTGTTGTTGTTGCTGCTGTTAATGTTACTGTTGTATTCGTATTACGTTAACACTAATATTTCTACATTTGTTGCGGCGCGCTTTTTATTCGATTTTATGTGTATATGAGCAAGTGTGTGTGTGAGTATGCGTATGTGTGCAATTCACAGTCACAAAATTATTCTTTTTGTGTGTAGAATTTCTTGGTTTATAAAAGTCTTCACATTTAACGGACATTAACGCATTGTTCAACAAGTGTCGCTAACGGTAACATCAAACTAACGCTCACATAACGGTAACAAATAATAACGGTATATAAGAAAGGATATCGAGAAACCAAAAAGTAATTACCGTAAAACTAGTTAAAGCAAGCAAAATAATTTAAATTTTTTTGAAATTCCGAAAGGATTTTTTAATTTTTTGTTTGAGAGAATAAATTTTGGTGATTTTTAAAGAAAGTGAAAGTGAATTAAAGTAATAAAAAATTTGTGAATTGAATTAAGATTTTTTTGCAATTGTGAACGGAAATTTAAATGTGAGTTAAATTAATTAAGTTATTTTTAATTGATTTAAAAATAGTTTAGAGGATATTTTAACTAAAACAAGGATGTTTACAAATAAAAATAATTAAATATTTTTTAATTAAATAAAAACATAATTTGAAAATTTTCTAAATTTAAGAATTTTAAAAAGGAAAGTGTCAAATTTCATAAAAAAGGATTTAAGTATTTTTCTTTAAAACTATTTTTCACTTTAATAGATTCGTTTGAAAAATTTTCAATTGTTGTTTTAAGTTTTATATGGAGTGAAACCGAAACAAATTTTATCAATAAATAAAATTTAATAAAAAAATAACGATAATTTTATAGAGTGTCAGTTTACAGAGGAATACAATCGTTTTCAGTTCTAACCTTCACTAACAGAAAGGGCGACACTTTGATGTCCTTGTCCTTTCACATATTTTTTTTCCTTTCACATTCGATTTAGCTGCAGAAAGTGTTAATAAAAACGAAATAACTTAAAAAAGAGACTTTTAAAAGTTTGTATCACTAATGAAAAAATTTTTGAAACATTTCCGGAAACCCTTCCATTAACGTTTTATAGTGCTTTCCGTCACTTGATTCGAACTGTTGTACATTTTCAAAATCTACCATAAATTTTTGATACCTTTTTAATGCTCTTCAATTCTGTTTTTAACAGAACCCAATATCTCTCCACTGGCCTTAGCTACGGGCAGTTTTGGAGGAATTGCCTATCTTGGTACATTCTATCCATTTCTTGATATAAATTTCCATATTTATAGAACAAGTTTGAATAAATGATCGGTATCTTTTGGGTCATAACTTTTCTTTAACATTCGCTAGCATCAGCATCCATTATGCAATAAGAATATTTTTTTAGAAAACTTGACTTAAATTTCCGTGCTCTGTTTTGACCTCTAAATTTTTAGCACCGTTTCTATAATTTATCTTTGAGCCTTTCATGTTTTTAAAACTGCATAACTTTAACTTTTCGAAGCAAAAAGTACGAAGAGCGCTGATCGGACTAGGCTATATCACAGAGAGAAAATAGAATTCTTTCCATTTTTTTGGCCTTGGAACATCGTTT
>PYHX02000158.1:34496412-34529088 GCA_004302925.2 Cochliomyia hominivorax
CTCACGATTTTTTCTTTATGCATATTTGGAGAGTTTATTTTTATTGTTGTTGCACAGTGTTTACAAAATAATTTGTTTGGTTATAAAATTACACGTGATTCTAGCTGGGGAGTTTTTTGATTGTATTAAAGGTGATGAGTTTATATTAAATTTGCATTCCTTCTGTCTATTCATCTGTCTGTCTGTTCGAAAAATTGTCGCACCTACAATAATTGTCCCCAATTCAACGAAACTAGACCATATTATTTGACGTTGTCCTAAGTAGTATTCTATTTAAAATTAGTTCCGACTTCTTTAATAAAAAATAACTGAATTTAAACAAAATTTCACTTTATATCACCGCACAAAATCACAAAAAAATCGAAACAAGAGAAAAAACGTTATAGGCAAAAATACTCTAAATTTTGATACACTTGATGTTAATTTTATAAAATATCTTAGATGTATTTATTTTGATATAATGAATACTAAGCAATCATAAAAGGCTCTTTCCCGGAAAATGGGTTTTGACTAAAAACTCTTAAAAATAGTCCAATTCTATTGAATTATGAACGTAACAAATGAACTTAACTAAGTTGATGAATATCGATCTATATTTTCCATAGCTGACATACAACGCCCCTTCCCAGAAAACGAATTTGGTTTTGTAATAAATAAATAAGTACATCTCTCATTTGTAAGAGCTGTAAATAAAGACCGATAGTTGTCTAAATTTTCATCTCTTTCAAATAAAATAGTTTTATTGAAAATCATTATGATAAATTCTTTAACAGTCTTTAATATATATTTCTAATTGGACAATTATCGGTCCATATTTAGCTATAAGTGCCACTTAAGGTCTCTTTCCGAAAAGGGTTTAAAGCTTAAAGGACTATAAATGTTGTTTAAAGTATTATTTTTTAACTGTCTATCTATTGACAATTATCGGACTATATTCATTATAATTCTCTCGGAGAAAGGTTTAAGGCTTCAAATAATCCTCAATATGGACCAGTTCCATTGAAGATATGGGCCAATACCAAATTTCAGTTCAGTTACACATGAAATCTTTTTCAGATGTATTAGAATGATCTTCGGGCAAAGATCTGCTCATAAACTTTAAAAAAAGAACCTTTTTTGTTATGTTCTCTTATCGCAATTCAGGAATCATTCTTAAATTATCCTTATTATATTGCCACATATGTAGTGTTTTCCGCCGAACGGCCCATATAATGTCTGGGCGATCAATTTAGAGGAAAAAGTCAAAATTTCACATAATCTTTTCTTCAAATATTGTGAATCTTCAAGTTCGATTTTTTTTCAGATACCAAATACTTGTTTTTTTCAGATACCAAATACTTTCAAACCACTGTGCCTTGTTGTTAAGTTCCATGAAATATAAAGCGTCATAAATATGACAGTGTACACAAAGGTGATTTTTTCTCCAACAGAAATGATATTTTTTTTATATGTATTTGTATTTGAGTTCGTAACTGACCACCGGTTAATTTTAATGGCGGTTTTATTAAAGTCTGCGTGATAAGTGTTTGTTAGGGGGAAGATGACGGAAATGATGGGTATTTTATAAATTAATCCTGTAGCTTAATATAAAGCTTTTATAAATTTTTGAACAACCCTCGTGTTTGTTTACACAAGGTGAAGTATTTATATATATTAAAAATTATTATTAATTAAAACAAGCATAAGTACGTTAATCGGCTGTGCCGAATCTTAAATACCCTCCACCATGAATAAATTATGCAAAAATTAGCATGAAACTTATTAGTTCATCAGCTTAAATGGCGATAGCGGCCCCTATAAAAACTACAGTGAAATATGGTAATTTATTCTTGAAAGGCCTACAAATATTGGTACCGAGCTACAGATTTTGATAATGTTGAGGTAAAGAAATTAGATACGTATATAGCAAAATATGGACCTATATTGGTCAGATTAATAACTTATATTGAAGACAGTTAGAAGAATAATTGTTGTGAATTTGATTAGAATTGATTTTGATTTACAAGTTTTATAGGTTCAAAACTGTTTACCGAGAAATGGACTGAGATTGTTTAAATTTATTATATACATTAAAGACAGTTAGTAAAATCATTGTGCCAAATTTTAATGGAATTGGACTTTATTTAAATGTTTTATAAGCTCATATACATATACAAATATTCATGGCCAATTTCAGAAAAGTATCTTAAAAATTCCGACCCATACAGCACACAGGTTCCGGGGTGTATCAAAACTTTGCATATTTCAGCATATAACTTACTTCTTATTTATCCGATTTTCATGATTGAAAAAAATAAGAAAGTTATTTTTCGAAATTTTGTGGTTGTCACAGATATCGGACTATAACATTTTGCTGAACAACTGACATAGCTGGTTTTAAACAGGATATTGTTTAGAACAATAAAAAATTTCATTGAATTCTGATAATTTTTCTAGATGTGAGAATGTTTCCAACAGACAGACGGACATAGCTTAATCGACTTAGATTTTGATATTATGCAAGAATATTTATACTTTATGGGGTCTGAAATGATTACGTCTTGGCGCTACTCACGGAATAACAAAGTTAATATTCACTCATGACGACTTGTGGTGGTAGAGGGTAAAAAAATAAATGTTTCACAGAATTTATTTTATTTCACTTTAACGACTTTATTATTTCTGGGGGACTTAACATTTAAATAACGTTTATTTAAACGTTTAAACAAGTATCAAAAATAATTGTTTAAAATTTAATAAATAATTTCTAAATAAAAAACTTATTAAAATAATGCAAATTCATTTTATTAAATACCACTAGACGTATGATTAATATTAACGTATGATTAATGTTACAGAAAGAGAGAAATGGTAATTGAAACGAAACTACTAAATTCACATTTTAATTTTTTATTTGTTGTAATTATAAGTAAAATTTACAAAAATTATATATTTTTTTAAGTTTTAATCGTTAGTGATTTGATGTTGAATCCTTGTTGAAAAATCTGTCATTAACGTTATTATTGCGATTTCCATCAATTTGCTTAAAAAGGAAGTTTGTTTCTGTTAAACAATTTACCACAATTATTTGAGCTCTTCAAATCCTCTTTACCAAGAGCCCAATATCTCTCTACTAATCCTGCTCTGGCCAGTTTTTATGATTTGCCTTTTTGGTACAAATAATACATTACTGTTCTTTGTACCACTTAAAGGCTTGTTTACCATAGTAAAGGATGCTTAATCGGTCCAAAAATAATTTTTCACATTATGAAATCTTACGAATGGAAGCAGCCATTCTTTTAAACATTTCTTGATATAAATATCTGTGTTTGTAGAATTATTGGTAACAAATGGTTGGCTTCATTTGCTTTTGGGTCCTAAACTTTCCCTCGAGCATCAGCAACATAAAATTTTTGATCGAAATGTTAAGAAAAATCTGCTAGAAAATACGTTTCGTCATCAATTATACAGCAAGACTATTTTCTAAAGAAGACTTGACTTCACTTTCCGTGATCTGTTTTTGGACCCCAAATTTTTAACTGGGTTTCTGTCAGGAAATTTTTGAATCTTTTATGTTTTTAAATCTGCATTAGTTTTAAATTTTCGCACGAAATAATCCGAGCATTGAGCTAACCGCGTCCGTTGGGATCTCTTTTGAAAATTCTTTCTATTTGTTTTGTCATAGAAACGTTATGAGGATAAGTCGTTCTACCTGAACCAGGTTCTTCCGGAACTGTTTAATAACATTGGAAACTCATGGGAAACAGTTGGGGTTTTTTTGAAAGTTTTTTTGTAATTAAAGGAAACCTATTTATTCATTGATTTGTATTAAAGTTATTAACTGACACGTTTTACAAAGTAACTTGAAAAAAAAATAATTAATACATTTTTCGATCTCACTCCTTACTTGTTTAATCATATAATCAGAAACCATTAAACGTGGGCGTATGATTAATTTTAATTTACTTTCAAATAAATATTAATCTGCAATTGAAACCATTTTTATGGTCAATCAATTGAAAAGACCCTTAAGAAATCATCATAAAAATCTTAATAAATAAAAATTAAATAAATTTCTACAAATTTCTGGCCAAAATATTATTTATAAATTCTGAATCTGAATTTGATTTTATAACTCTTACGTGTTTATCGTTTCGTAAAATTTTAATATTTTTTTTTTCTGGTCATCTTCTGAATAATAAATTGTTTTGACAAAGTATTATGAAAATATATGGAACTGAAGACCAATGATATGAAATCAATTGAGATTAAATGAAATCAAATTTGTTTATCTTCTTAAAAGGTTCTCATATACATCTTTCGAAATACCACACATACACACACACGCAATGAAAGTGTAATAACAAAATTATAATAAAATCCTTAAGGAAAAGAAGTATGCAGAAGGTCAATTTTGAAAACAATTGACTTAATGAAAATATAAAAATATGAATTCAGGGTCAAAGGTTAAAAAAATAATAATGTAGAAGTCATGGTAAATTTTGGAAAAAACCATTAACACACGTTTCGCTATTTAATTTGTTTATAAAACAATATACAGTGGGACAGGAGGGATTTCTTTGGAAAATATCTGTAACTTAATTTAAAATAAGAAAACTGAAATTTAAAATAAGAAAAGCAGAAGGGAGTCGGACTATAACTTTGGGAGTTTGGATCTCATAGAATCATCACTTCAGGAGTTATGGGAGTGTAAATAAATTTTCTTAACTTATTCCATTTAACTTCATTTATAGTCCTTTAAGGGCCCTGCCCTGCTGACATCTCAAATCTGAATATTCTAAAGAACATTCAACTGCTGCTTAGCGATTTGCATTGTAGCTTCTCCAAATCAGTCAGTAACTAGAAGAAAAGACAATAATGATCTGAAATTAACATTACAAATTTCACCTTGTTCAAGGTCATAGGTTCCAAGCATGGAATTCCTAAGTTCTCAAAGTGTTGGACAGAAATATAGTAAGTGAAAAACTGTCATTTCCTCTAATTTATCACTGTAACTGGCACAGAAGCCATTTTCGGCAAGACCTATCCTTATCGCATTGGCTCTCAGAATACAGCGTTCAGCGTTTCTATTGAAACTAGATAGCTGCAGGGTCCTGTCAACAACGTACCTAGAACAACGTGGATTAACTCTGTCGAAATTCCTTAAAGTCCAAACAGTTGATCCATGCTGCAACTAGCAAGCGATGCACGAGGTCTGGATAGGCCATCTACAATGTCATTCCCGAAAAAAACAGCCTAACAAAGGAATGTCTCGATATTTTTTTTCAAAGAAATTCGTCATTCTGTCGTAAATATTGACGTTTTATTAGCTTTATTTACTGCTATGAAGCAAGATCCGGGGTCGTTCCTTCTACACCAGTAATGATTACCGAAAATTACATCTCGAAGCATGGTTCCAAAATACGAGAATACCGTGATCCTATCTATTTCACGCATTTTCAGCAAAGAGCCTAACAGCAGAGTAGAACACATGAGGTCAACAAGTGCAATATCGCTATTAGTGTTTTCGTCGGAATCAACCATCTCCATTTAACATTTTTGGACACATTTTCTGTGCTCTTTAATTCCCTTTTGAAGCAGAATTTCTTTTCTTTCGCCTTAGCTATGAGAAATTTGGAGGAATTGCCTCTCTTGATACAAATACCACATTATCGTCCTTGTACCGCTTAAAGGTTTGCTTACTATAGTGACAGGACGCCAAGTCAAGCCAAAAATAAGTGGACAAATTATGAAGTCTTATGAATGGAAGCAGCCTTTTGGTAAACATTACTTCATTTGACTTATTTTGATTGACATCTTATGCTACAACTGCTTATTGCTTGTCAAAAATCTTTGGAAAATTTGTTCTGTTTCTGGGGAATAAACTGCTTTTCAACATTTGTACCAAAAGTTATTTATAGAAAAAAGTTCAAATTTTAAACATTTTTCACACAATTTAAGAACCGGATGAGCAGCCCTTTTGGGTCAACAAAGTCCAAGCTACCCTACACCTCTGTCTTCACTTTGTGTCCAATTAATTTTCCATATGAAACACTGTGCGATATATAAATGAGAGTTATGGATTTCAAAATGATATTTGGAAGTGGCAGGTGTATGGGAACAATAAGAAATAGATTTTTTGTCACAAAATTTATTAAAATTTTTATATATAGAAATTTCTACGTAGGCTAAGTGAAATAATGGATCTGTCATAACCGAAAAAGTGTGACCAAATTTCAAAAGTTTATAAAATTTTTAAAATAGCGATCTGCATTTGTTTACAAGGTTTACATGGAAAATCAGCCAGCCGGACATCATCGTATTGGTTGTTTCTTATCATGAGACTATAACACACTTAGCTCAGTTTGACATAATCATTCTTTGAACCACCCTAATACCATTCCTATAGACTTTTACTTAATGACGTTTCTTTTGCCTTCGGGATTTTAATTTTGTTTATTTTATTGTTGATTTTTTTCTCATTTCGTATGACAATAAATACCGTCACAATTTATTTAAATTCAGACTTAATAACGTATTGACCTCCTGATGACAATAACAAGGAAAAATTATTGATATAGAAATGCAAAAATACAACTTTCACAGAAAATATTGTGGTTAAAAGGATTCATACATAAATCAACTTAAAATGGATTTATTGAAATAAAAAACTGTATTTAAAAGTGTTTTTGGTTAATGTTTATGACTAAAAATTTACATTTTTTACAAATGTTGAGAAAAGGCGTAAAATGCTAAAATTGGTTATTAATATTTGTATTTTATTTTAAAACAAATACCGTTATTTATGAACAAATTAACCATGAAAGTGAATTAATGTTGCTAAAAGTTATTTTTTCTATGGATAACTTTTGATAGTTTTTGGAACAACAATTTTATTTTAGTTCAAAAGCAAGTAAGAATGATATATTCGGCTTTAAAGAATGTTCATTACCCTCCTTCAGAAATGAGTGTGAAATAAATACATAAATACACACACACATACATACGTTTATTATATACAAAAAACGAAAGTTTTTGCTTTAGCTTTGAGGTTTCATCAGATATCAGTTTATAACTTTGAATATACAGAAGCAACTTTGCAGGTTTTAAACAGGAAACCTTTCAGGACTAAGAGAAATACTCAAGCTAAATTTTATTAAGCTCTGTCAATTATTGTGGATGTGAGCGTGTCAACAATAAACAAACAGGCAGTCAAACGGACATTTCGACTCAGATTTTTATAAGATGCAAAAAAATGCATACAATGTGGGATCTAAAATAATTCCTTCATAGCGTTACACACGGAATGACTAAGTTAATATACCTTCTTTATCGCTTGTAGTAGTGGAGGGTATACAAATATGTATGATAGAGGGAAACTGCAAATTGAGATGAAAAAAGTTGTTTCAATATTGTTTTCTTTTTTGTAAGAAATCGTAGATTTGTATTAACATAAATTAAGAAATAAATGATGTAACCTTGGTTCCATTAAAATTTATAGCCCACGATTCAAACTTGAAAGAACATATAAATCATAAATATTGTCATTTTCCCTTTTATTTTCCCTTTGAGGTCAAATATCGAATATTTTCCATTTAAAAGTATTTTTAAGAAAACGGAAATTTGACTTTAATCGAGAATATCAGAGAAGGAACCGAATTAATATTGTCTTTTCTCATATTCAAAACATATTTGGAAGATATCTAACAGTGTTTCCAAATCAAATTCTTATAACTAATTCTGTAGCTTTTGAACCATTAGAGTTACCTTAATGTCTATATCCCAGATATAAACTTCCAGTATAAGTAATTGGTATCGATGAAAGTGTCAAAACTCACAATTTTTAAAGAAAAATGTACATTTAAATTTAAAGAAATTGAAAGGAAATAACGTTATTTATATTTTTTTTTTTTACATTGTACAGTGGTCCCAAAATGTTTTTTTAATAATCCTGTAACATTCCTGAGGTGTTTTCCAAATGATTTGGAAAAGAACATTTTTCTAGTTTGGGGTTGGGAAGTGGACCTCCAAAATTGGTTAAAGTTGGTTTGAAAAAAATCGCCAAAATTTTATTTATAATTTGATTGAAAACATATTTTACATGCGAGAGAGAACATCTCTTATAGTTTAATAGATTTTAGACCAGAAAAAAATTTTGTCCCGTTTTTTCAGGTTTTCGAATTTGGTGTGTTCTATTCGGGTCACAAAAAAATCTAAAATATTGCCTGGATTTTATACAAAATTCTAAATTAATTCTGGGTAAGAACCATATACCTATGTGGATTCAATTAAAAGTTATGTTATTTTGAAATAGTAATTTAGAAAACAATGGGATTTTCTTTATTTCCTTCTGGACTTTACAATTTTTTCCCAGTTCTGAAAGAATTTCTAAAGCCAATGCAAACAAAACGAATTCGAGGACGTTAGGAAAAACAATTTCCCCGCAAGTTTCATCGGATTTTTGTTAATTTTCTAATATTTTTCTTTAGTTATTTGAGGAGCAAATAATATTTAAAGTTAGAATCGTCAAAAAAGTCCCTTTTACCAGTTACCCACTCAAGAAATCTGTAATTGGCCAAACCTTATAATGGCAGGGTGAGCAATTTACTGAGACCTACTTTATTAACTTTTTAATAAAGTTTTCCCTGGATTGAACTTTAGGGTATTTTGGACCTACACTTAGTGCAACCTTTTTCATGTCATAAAAATGTGTTAAAACGCCTCAAGAATATCCGTGTGTATTTCGTTCAAAATATTAAGTAGTTCCGAAATTACAAAATTACTAAAAAAACGTTTTGTGCCCACTGTGCGTAGTTATCAAATAAAAAATGTTTGAGTTCAATAATAGACCTCTTTTTGGAAAATTATCAATTATCAATTTAAAAATTCTAAAATTGCAAATTTTTATGTTTTGGCCGAAAAGTGACTTCACTTATTTTCATATATAAAATTTACTTCTCGAATTTGAACTGTTTTAATTAATTTGAATTTAACAATTTACGTTCTAAAGTCCCAAAGCTTGAATTTTAAAACGAAATGTAATTTCGAAAACCTCAAGGTATTTGTAATTGTTTGGAAAGGACTTTTTCCACAACGCTAATAAATGTGGACTCTCAGTTCAAAATGTTCAATTTTTGAATTGAAGAAATTATTTTTATTAAAGATATGCACATACACATACACTCTTAAACGATTTTGCTGGTTCTAAATAGGAAATTTCTCAGGACTATGATGAATACTTAGACCTAATTGGATTCAGCTCTGTGATTTTTTTGGGATGTGAGCGTGGCATCAACAGACAAACGGACATAGATCGATCGATCGATCAAGTCAGATTTTGATTTGAAGCAAAATACATATATATTATGGGGTCTGAGAGAAGGAATGATTTCCTTTCCTTTATATGTTTAACGTTTAAGAGTTTAAAAACTTTACTATATGTTTACGTTTGTGTAAGTGAAACTGCAAAATTAGATTGATTGAATGCTCACTTGCTGTTGCAAGTGATAAGAGAGAGTAACAATCGTTTATACGGTGTAAAATAAACAGATCCTGAAATGTAACCACGATTATTTCGTTCGTCATCTTAATGGTTTAGGTAAAAAACATTTATGTCTTTATCATCAAAATGGTGTTCTTGTGATGATGGAATTGAATTCATATAAATAAAATCATTGATTAAATAATCATGATTACATTTTATATAACATATTAATAATGTACTTATATTAATAAGAAGCTCGACCACATTGTAGATTAAAAATGGTAGTTAAACAAATCTTATTAACGGCCCTCATTTACTTTGATTTTTCTGATTTATTCTTAAGTGTATTGTTCATTATTGTGACACTTACATGTGTATGAAATTTGTGCGTTTTAAAACGAATTTTTCTGTGGGGTTATATAAGAGTCCTCCTATAATTTTGCACATAGATTTTTGTTTATATTTATCTTAACTTCACCAATCACTATTACAACACCAAAGAATATGTGAGATTTTTGCCCTTTAAAGTGATATTTGTAAGAGGGCTTATATGGGACCCTTAAGAAGCAATTTACCTACCCTCACGTAATTTGGCATATCGTTTAAGAATATCATATGACTTATTTAATATTTGGTGGGGGGTTTATATGGGAACTGTTAGAAGCAATGGAGCGACCCTCGCATAATCGCTTAAAATTTATGATTTTTATGAGCTTAAAACCCCATTCCCAGAGGACATTTGTATGAAAGGTTCCTGAAATATAGGAAAAAATAAAACCAATTTTAATAGGTTTCGACTTTACGCCAAATTTCATCAATATATCTTAAAAATTGCGGTCTGTAGAGAATTCACAACGTTAACGTAAACAGCCAGACGAACGGACAGACAGACGAACGGACATTGTTAAATCAACTCAGAAAGTGATTTTGAGTCGAACGGTATACATAAGTTTTCTTAAGTATGTAAAAACATCAGTTCAAACCAACAATACCCCAACCACCTATGGTGGTGTAGGGTATAAACATTCTACAATTCATTCATGACAGCTTCATAATTTAAGGAAACACTAATTACATATATATATATATATATATATATATATATATATATATATATATATATATATATATATATATATATATATATATATATATATATATATATATATATATATATATATATATATATATATATATATATATTATATATATATATATATATATATATATATATATATATATATATATATATATATATATATATATATATATATATATATATATATATATGCATTTCTTTACGCCAACACTTTTACATTTTATTGTTTCTACTTTAACGTTAAATTCTACACTGAAAAGAAACTTAATAATTAAATGAAAAAAAAATATAAAAAAAAATTTAAACACATTAAAGATTCCAAGAATAAATTCTATTAACACCCACAATTTAAAGGAACAACAATAACAACAACAAAATTATAAATAAAAGAAACAATAAAAGTAAAACCAACAAACACCTACACCACAGGATATATGTGAGGAAAATATGGAAAAAGGAAATTAAGTCAAATACATTTTTATGCCTCCGTGTTTAAATTATAATATGACCAAAAATATGAACAACAAAAGAGACAATAATGACATTAAGAGAGAAAATAAATTGTTTAACCACTGATATTTTAAAGAACTGGTTAAGAAAATGTTACCAACATTTTTATTTTATATCTGCATCTATTAACTGAATGACATACATAAGGAATGAGGTCGAAAAAGTTGATCACACAATAAGTTGGCCAAACATTCAGAGATCTGCCGTTAAATTGCTTCAAATATCCGAGTCCATAAGAACTTATTCGTTGATATAAAACTTGGATCATGTAGAAGAAATGGTACATATAATGTTACAAAAGCCAAAAAGACAAAAAGAGTTACTGAAGGAAACACTGCTAAAAGCTTAGAGGCCGAAAACAGAGCACGAAAGTTAAATTCAAGTTTTCTAAAAAAAAGTGTTCTTGATAAGAAATGTATAACGAAATATATGTTCTGGCACATTTTTAGCAATTTTCTGGTCAAAAATTTTATGTTGCTGAAGCTCGGGGGAATGTGGAAGAAAAATTTAGAATCCAAAAGCAGTAAAATTTTCCCAAAAAGTTCATTTGTTTCAACGGGCTCTATAAAAACAGAAATGTGTACATCAAACAATGTTTACAAGGAGGTCTGCTTCTATTCAAAAAACTTCATTATGAATCCACTTATTACTGCTATACTTGGTATCCTGTCTCAATGGTAAACAAGCCCTTCAGTGACACAAGAACAATAACAAGGTGCCAAGAGATGCAAATCCTTCAAACTAGCTAGAGCTAGAGCTAGATATTGGGCTCTTATTAAAAGTGAATTGAAAAAGGTGTTAAAAATTGTGATGGATTTAAACGAACTACCTGTTCGAGCAAAGTGACGGAAAGAATTATAAAAACGTTAATGGAAGGGTTTCCGAAAAAGATTCAAAACTTCATCACTAGTGATTTATATCTTGTTAACATATATGTCGGTTAAGAATTTTTTCAATCTCACTTCTTATACTCAGACATAAACATGTATGTGTTTATGTATTTGTAATGTCAGATTTAAGTGTCTTATTACATAAAATGTTACATAAGAATAAAGACAACAAAGAATATGTCATTATATATTAAGTGTATAAATCAAGATAATAAAAATTATTTTGAGATTTTTTTTAATATGTTTACCGCCAACTGGAAAATCTGGAAAATCTGGAAAATTTGAAAGGCTGCGTATACTTAATAAAAATTAACTATATTACTCATACGCATACATGTACATGATCTTGCTGATTTCATTATAAATTTTCCATCTCTGACAAATAATAAAAATTATTTTCATTGTTGATTTTATGTTTTGTGCCATAAGGAGTTCAACAAATTTTAACATTTATTTGTTAACCACACAATTAAACGTGGAACTCCTTAAAAGATCTTTAATTAAATATCACATGTAGAAGATTTATTTAATATAAAATCAAAAGGGAAACCTCGTGTAATTATGAAAGAAATTTCACATAATGAAAAAATGTATATTTGTCTAAATTGTAACTCATTATATCATAAATTTATAGAAAAATTATAAAAAATACAACTTTAAAATAAAAATCTAACAATTTCCAAACACATACAAACATATGAATTTACCTTAATGAAATACGGAGAGAAAAGTTTATTCTGCAAATCAAAACTTCCAGCAAAAATCAATTTAATTTAATTTCATAAACGTCTTTGGTCTAATAATTAATATTATCAAACAAGAACTAAACTAGAACTGAATTAGAATTGAACTGGAACTGAACTAGAACTGAATTAGAATTGAACTGGAACTGAACTAGAACTGAGTTTGAACTGAACTATAACTGAACTGAAACTGAACTAAAACTGAATTAGAACTAAACAATAACTGGAACTGAACGATAACTGAACTAGAGCTGTACTGGAACTGAACTAGAACTGAATTTGAACTGAACTATAACTGAACTGAAACTAAACTAAAACTGAATTCAAACTGAATTAGAACTGAACAATAACTGGTACTGAACGATAACTGAACTAGAGCTGTACTAGAACTGAACTAGAACTGTGCTAGAGCCGAGCTGGAACCAAACTAGAACTGAACAGAAAGTGAACTAGAACTAAAACTGAATTAAGTTTTAAATCATGATATGAACCAGGAACAAAATCAAGAATTAAATCAGGAACTGAGTCCAAAATTGAATCAATATAAAGAACTGAAAAAAGTATTAAATTATAAACTGAATCAATAACTCAATTGAGAACTAAATCTTGAAATGATTCTAGAACTAAATTAAAAACAAAATCAATAACTAAATCAAGCACTGAAACAAAAACTGAATCTAGAGTTGAACTAAAAACTTAATTAAGAACTAATGATTAAATTAATAATTAATAATTAAGAATTAATGATTAAATTAATAACTCCATCTAGAATTTAATCTTAAACTGAATCTAAAATTGAATCAATAACTGAGTCTAGAGCTGAATTTAGAACTGAGTGTAGAATTGAATCTAGAACTGAATCTTGAACTGAACTTCGAACTTAATCGAGAATTGAATGTAGAACTAAATCAGTAACTTAGTTTAGAATTGAATCTAGAACTGAATCTAAAATGGAAACTAGAACTGAATTTACAACAGAATCAAAAACTTAATCTAGAATTTAATCTTACACTGAGTCTATAATTGACTTTACAACAAAATGTTGAATCAGAATTAGAACTGAACTAAAACCAGATTTTGAACTTAACATTAAATTTATATATTTCGATCCATTGGTATATTCCCCAAATAAACAGGATTTAAACTATATTGTTTAATTAATAATTAAAAGAATTAAAAGAAAAGAACGTCAATAGTTGGAAAATAACCAGAAAATAAATAAAGTTTTTTTTTCATTTTCTTTCTCTTTATGAAATTTCGTTTAAAGTTCTTAAAGAATTCAGTGATTTTTTTTTACCAACAATGAACTTGAAATAACAATGAAAATGCGTGTTTTCCCAAAAACCGTCAAGAAAAGAAGAAAAGAACAAGAAATAAAAATAACAATATAAATCTTTCATGGTTACAACACTTGGTGAAAAGGGGAACGAAGAGAGATGGAAAAAAATTCATTGATAAAAAATCATACGTTAAATTTCATTCATTTTTTAATGTCAACTCATACCAACACATACATACACACGCACACACGAAATGTTTATAGCAACAAAATAAAAACAATCAACATTTGAGCTTTACTATCAATGAAGAAGAAAAGCTTTTAAAAGCTTTCTGTCGTCCTTTGGTTATATGCATGTTGCTATTGCTGTTGTTCTTGTTGCTATAAACACGATGTTGTTGATTTTGATTTTGATTTTTTTCTAACGATTTCACAGACAACATTCGTGTTTTTCTATTGGCCACTTGTTGTTGTTGCTGCTGTTAATGTTACTGTTGTATTCGTATTACGTTAACACTAATATTTCTACATTTGTTGCGGCGCGCTTTTTATTCGATTTATGTGTATATGAGCAAGTGTGTGTGTGAGTATGCGTATGTGTGCAATTCACAGTCACAAAATATTTTCTTTGTGTGTAGAATTTCTTGGTTTATAAAAGTCTTCACATTTAACGGACATTAACGCATTGTTCAACAAGTGTCGCAAACGGTAACATCAAACTAACGCTCACATAACGGTAACAAGTAATAACGGTATATAAGAAAGGATATCGAAAAACCAAAAAAAGGAATTACCGTAAAACCAGTTAAAGCACAAGCAAAATTATTTAAATTCGTTTTTGAAATTCCGAAAGGATTTTTAATTTTATGTTTAAGAGAATAAATTTTAGTGATTTTAAAGAAAGTGAAAGTGAATTAAAGTAATAAAAATTTTGTGAATTGAATTAAGTTTTTTTTTGCAATTGTGAACGGAAATTTAAATGTGAGTTAAATTAATTAAGTTATTTTTAATTGATTTAAAAATAGTTTAGAGGATATTTTAACTAAAACAAGGATGTTTACAAATAAAAATAATTAAATATTTTTTAATTAAATAAAAAATAATTTGAAAATTTTCTGAATTTAAGAATTTTAAAAAGGAAAGTTTTAAGTTTCATAAAAAAGGATTCAAGGATTTTTTTCTGTGAAACATTTTTTGGTCTAATATTTCAGGAAGCTCCCTTACAAATGTCCTCCCGGAATGATGTTTAAAAAGCCAAAAAGATCTAAATATAAAGCGATTTCAACGAAATTCAATAAAAATCAGTCATTTAGTATTCTAAATCGATGTGCCAAATTTTTCGTGTGCGGTTCATTACTTTTCATAGGTTCCTTACAAACACCCTTCTAAATATTACTTTGTAGGACATAAATGTATCATATACGTTAGTATTAGCTTGACAAATTAAGATAAATATAATCTAAAATCGAAGTTCGAAATTATATGAGGGTCGCTCTATAATTTCTTTTAGCTCCGATATAACCCCCAAGAAAAAATCCTTTACAAATGCATATAAATATAAGTATAATAATGTAATTCCCACTTACTTTTAAATCAGAAAAGAAAATTTAACGAGGGTCGTTCATTAATTTTTCGTAACTACTTCTAATAACCAACATTGTGGTGTAGGGTATTACATAGTCTGGCTTTACCGACTGAAACATTTTCATTTCTTTTTTTATTTTGAAAGTATCCTTATTCTATAGCTCGAGTCTCTAACACAATGACTATAAATATTTATAAGACCATAATTAACTCCTCTGTTTAATATCCTTTTAATTAAGCATTAAGTAAATACAGAGAACTGACACACAAACCATTCAGTAAATAACATTTCAGTGATCAATTTAATATACTTTTTTTGTGTACAATAAAACGTCAAAAGAATAATATGACGGAATATACTTCTATTGTGCACTTTTATTTTATATAAATTTTTGGTTACTTTTATTTACTTAAAACTGAAAAAATAAAAACAATTTTTTCAAGTACTTTTTCCCAGTGGAAAATATTTGTGTAACCTTGTAAAATATGTACAAACATGATGTGAAGGAATGAATGAATGAATAATTGAATGACATACAAACATAGAATTTAATTTAATATTTAACTCTAAAAAACTAGAGATATAATTGCTTTGAATTATAGCCATGTGTATGCATAAGGAGTGAGATTAAAAAATTCTTAACATACAAATGAATCACTTAACTTAAAGTTTTGATTATTTATTTCATTTAAATTATTATTGCAATTTACAAAAGAAGTTTAAATCTGTTAAATGTTAAACCTTTTCTGGAATTCCTTTCATTAACATGTTTATAGTTGTTTCTATTACATGACACGAACAGATAGTTTATCTCCATTTGAAATCAACCATACTTATGGACACCTTTTTATACCTTCCACCACCACAAGTGGTCAAAAGGGTATATTAATTTTGAAACGCTAAAAATATATAATGTCTCAAACCTAAAATGAATGTATATTCATGCATAAAATCAAAATCTGAGTCGATTTAGCTATGTCCGTCGGCCTATCTTCTGTCTGTCTGTCTGTCTGTCTGTCAGTATGTCCATTATTGACACGTTCATATCCACAATAGTTGACAGAGCATAATGAAATTTGGCCTAAATATTTGCTATTGTCCTAAAGAGTTCTCTATTTAACACAAGCAGAATCGGTTCAATATCTTAAAAGATTATGACCGATATCTGAGTCAACTGCTAAGCTCAAGCAGATTTGGCAGATTAATATTCTGCCAAAGTATTAAGCTATGTGAACTTCATTACTGTTCCCAAAAATGATCAAAATCGGTTCAGTGTAGAAAAAGTTGTAGCTAAAAATCTAACAAGTTTTATGACTCATCTGTGTCAAAATTAAGAAAAACGTTTGATGTTTGACAGTGTGTATGTACAAACATAACGTGTTTATTTCACATACATTTGTGGTGGAGGGTATTCAACAATCGGCATAGCCGAATAAAGCATACTTACTTGCCTGTGTTCCTCAATTTTTAATAAGGGCGCAACATCTCTGCACTGGCTTTAGCGCCGGACAGTTTGGAGAATTTGTCTTTCTTACATTAATGTTATCATCATCACTCAAGGGCTTGTTTACCATAGTGCCAAAATGCCAAGTCAGGCCAAAAAATAAGTGGACACGTTATGAAACGTGTCTTTGACTTTAGAAACATCATGCGAATTAGTTTCTCCCATTGATTTAAAACTGACTCTTTTTCCCACAATGAACTTTAATAAACTTTAAGTAAATCAAATTTGTCTCAAAATTTTTACACAAAAGTATTTAAATTTGTTTCCATTCATATGATTTCTCCACATGAAACCTTTATTTCTATTATTTCGGTCTACTTCATCACAAAATTCTGTCAAAATCAGCAAAACGACTTTAAACTTAAATTTTGGCCATAAAAATACTTTTGTATCGTCACTGTCAACACCGAAATGTTAAACGATTCAATTTTATATTTATTTTTTCCTTTTTTTGTTATTAATAAATATTATTTTAGTATTTTCAATTAAATAAAATATTTATTTACGTCTTGATTAAAATTACACATTAATTCTCTGAGGACAAAGGAATTTCACAAATAGTTCCAAAAAAATCTATGAAATTAATTTATGTTTCTAAATGTAAACAATTGTAAATTAAAGTCGTTTTCCAGAAAATCAAAAAAAAAAAACGTTCCTTCATTCCATGAGAGCTTCAGGTGTAAAATTTATCTTTAGAACTTTTCCATTACACTTTTCATTGTAAAAGTAAATATGAAAAGATGTTTTGTCACATGTGAACGCAATACAAATATTAAACTCTTCTGTGGGATTTCCTTAAAGACAAAAATGAGAAAACAACAGTATTTATATTTATGTTATTTTTCTAATTTTCAGTAAATAAAATAAAAGTGATTTTAATTGATTTGGAAACTCATGTGGATGTAGAATGTATAACGTGGAAAATGTCACTGGAAAATTTAATATAAGATTTAATTAGAACAAGATTTGGAAAAGAATTGAACTAGAATCTGAACTAGAATTAGAATGAGAATCTGAAGAAGAATCTAAACTAGAACTGAACTAGAACTGTACAAGACCCTGAACTGAATCTGAACTAGAAACTGAGCAAGACTCTGAACTAATATCGAAACTAGAACTGAACAAGAACTGAAATAAAATCTGAACTAAACTGAATTCAACTGAACTAGAACTGATCTTGAACTGAACTAGAACTGATCTAGAACTGAACTAGAACTGATCTAGAACTGAACTAGAATCTGAACAGGATTCTGAATTCAAATCTGAACTCGAATCTTAACTAGGAACTAGAACTAAATTAGAATCTGAACTAGGAACTAGAACTAAACTAGAATCCGAAACTAAAAATCTAAACAAGAACTGAACTAGAATCTGAACTAGAATCTAATCTAAAACTGAATCAAGAACTAAAGCAAGAGCTCAATTAAGAACTGCATCATGAACTGTATCAAGGACTCAATCTAGAACTGAATCAATAACTGAAACAGGATCTAAGATAAAAATCACGAACAGAATCAGGATCAAAATTTCAATCAATAATGCAATATTTAATCTTATCAAGAATTCAGACAAGGACTTAATCTCAAAACTCATTCAAAACTTTAAACTTAAACTGAATTCGGAATTAATCAAGAGTCATGAACTGAATAAAGATCAGAGTCAAGAACTAAATCAAGAAATGAATCTTAAATTGAATCCAGAAATTAATTTAAAATAGAATTTGGAACTGAATGAAAAACTGAATCTAGAACTCAATCAAAAACTTAATAAAGAAGAAAATTTATAAACTGAATCAAGAACTGAATTGTGATCCAAACATAGAGTTGAATCAAGACCGAAACAAGAACTAAAACAAGATATAAATTTATAACTGAATCTAGAACTAAACTTGAACGAAATCTTAGTTTAAATAACTGAATTTGTAATTGAACCAAAAACTGAATCAATAGATGAATCTGGAACCGTATGTAGGATGTAAATACCCCTCTTGTTTTAATATTATGGTGGAAATTTACCCATAAACGATTTGATTAGTAAACAAATCTTATATTGATTTAATGATCAAATTGTACATGTTTTCATTCAGTTCAATATTTAATTCTGGTACAAAAGTTATGAATTATCTGAAAAATTATAATGGAAAGAGTTCTTACATTTTGTCCTAATCACCTTCCCAAGATTCTGGTTTACAGGACAAAAGGTAGGATGGATAGAAACAGGGGAAGGGGTACCCCCATTATTTAATGATTATCGTATATATAGAGAACTATAACAGTCAGAGTTCTTAAATTTTGTTCCAAAAACCTACTCCACGATCTCTTTTATTAGACAAAATGTAGGATGAATAGAATCAGTGGGAGGGGTACTCTCATACATAGCAAATAATAATTATTAAATATCTAGAGAACTATAATAGCGAGAGTTCTAAAATTTTGTCCCACTTTCTAGAAGAACAAAATGTAGGACGGATTAAACCAAAAAGAGGGGAACCCCCCATACCAAGCAAATATTTATTATATAACAGTGAAAGTTATCTAATTTGGTCCCAATAATTTTTTCCAGAATCTATTTTATTGGACAAAATATAGGTCCAGGGTAAGGAGTACCCCCATGCAAAGCAAATATTAATTGTCGAAGAAGACCTACAACAGAAGACCTATAACAAATCTCAAATCTAGTTCCAATCACTTTCACCAGGACTATGGAAATATATCCTCTCTATCACGTAGTGATTAGTGAAATTTCCTTTTAGATCTTAAACTAATTCGAATTTCTGTGCAGCAAAGCGCATCGGGTAAAAACTAGTATTGTATAAACGACAAAGGACAAAAATTATTATTTGGTACTTTAATGTTTTGTGGATTCGGATTGATTTGACATTTAATATTTTTAACATAAAAAATACATTTTTTATCTGAACCAGTTGCAGTGAAATTAAAGATTTAAATTGTGAATTAATTTTTTATATTAAAAAATAAAATCATCATCTCTTTAAAATGTGTTATCGACAATTGTCAATTGTCATTTTTTCGATAGTTATGAGATAATATTTAATAATAGGTTTTCCAGAAATATATATCCTTTATTAACATGCCTGTCATTTACATAATCGTATATTACATTTGTTTAAATAATAGAATACATACATGTGTATGTGTGTACACACATGCATATTTAAGTCACAATTTTCCAACTGTGATGACATAAATTTTCACAGACAAAAAAAAAATATTTTGTTTATAATTTAAATCTAAAACGAGTAAAAGAAATTAGTCCTGACCTAATTCAAAACCCAAACGAATCAGTCACTGGATTTAGATGAAACATATTCAAAATTTTCTTTTGGCCAAAGCAAAAAAAGTGTTTAAAATAAAAGTTAAATTAAAACCAAATAAATAAACGTGAACGTGAAATAATTATCTTTTAAATACACAGAAAAAATGTCTCCCAAAAATCAAAAGGTTTTTACTAAATTTAATTTTGTAGCTCCTTTATTTTAAATGACATAACACCACAAGTAGAGAATTAAAAAACATGTTTTTTTGTAGGTAATAAATAAAAAAAATCTTGAAGCCTGAATTCCTTAATGTATTTAAAATTATCCGACAATGGCTTTTTCTTGACATAAAATAAATATGGACTCAGGTCAAATTTTTAAAAATCTCAATTTTAGGATTTTTTCTCATACTTTCCAGAATTAAATAAAATTTGTCCATAAATCAATACGTTCTTTCAACATTTTTATTAAGAATTTCTAGGTGCACATTTTTTCAAAGTTTTGAGAAGATATCTTTATCAAAAAAATTTAATTTCAATTCAAAACTTTTATTTTCACCAAAATTCATAAGAAGTGACTAAATTTCTATAAAGTAGAAATAGCAAAAACTTCTATGTATTTTCAGGAACTATAAGATGACAATTTTTTCTTAAAATTGAAAGAAATGAATGAATATGGATGGCATGCGTTTAAGGAAATATATGTCCCAGGTTCCCCACTTTGCACAGCTATTACTCCGCCCAAAGGGATTCAAATGTGTGAAGTTGTAATGTTGCCTTTTTTCTGATTTCATTAAGTTAAATATCATGCAAATATCTCATGCAGATCGAAAGTTATAAATTTATTTCTTTAAAAAAATAGATTCTGTTTATTGGAAAATGTTAAAATTAAATAAGATATTTTTAAATCTGGAATGGTTTACTGATTGTCTCTCTTATTTATGTCCAATTGGGAGTCTGGCTGCTGTTTCTTCTTATAACCTTCATCCCCATAAGTAGTTTGGGGTATTATGCATTTATGCTAAAATCGTAACGGGCTGCCACACTTTTAAGTATACCATTCGACTAAGGATCAGGATTTACGACGCCCTCCGTCCGTCCATCCGTGCGTGCGTCCGTCTGATCAGTTGGCTGGCTGATTGTCCATGTAAACTTTGTGAACAAAATGCAGACCGCAGTTTTTAAGATATCTTAATGAAATTTGCCACGTACTATTTTTTGTATGATGCTTATTCAAATTGAAGATGATATGTCCATTAGTACACCCAGCCACCATACAAATATTTCAACCGGAATGGGAATTTAATGTCACAGAAGGTCTAAATATAAAGCGATTTTAATAAAATTTAGCACAACTTAGTTCTATAATATACTAAAACGATGTGCCAAATTAAACGAGGGTAGGTCCATTATTTTTTATATTATATAACCCCTCTTCTAAATATCACGTTGAAAAGCTTAAATTTTACATACATTGGTATTGTAAAAAACGGTCAAATCAAGGCAAAAAAAGTGAAAATCGTTATCCGAAATATTTCGAAGATAAAATAAATGGAAAAATAGTTAAATTTGGTTAAATAATGCCTCGTTTAGATGGTATCTATACAGACAAATATTTGGTACCAAAAACATTTAAAATATATTTTAGAAAAATTTGCTTATATTCACAGAAATGATTTCTTTAGCATTATAAGGACCGTCTGGCAGAAAGTAATTACTAGATGTTTACCTTACATATATGCTATATATCGATTCTGGCTTTGCATTATGAGAAGTTTAAAATTTTTATTGATTAAATTTATACGGGTATGTGCCCAAGATATGCGAATTTAGTTTACTTGCATTCCGATGATGATTTCGCAAAGTTCTGAACTCAAAAAAAAACAAAAAAATAGTTTCCCAAAAAAGTCGTTTTAATGATGCCCCTCCAATTTTTACGATTTAAACAAAATATGCCACAAATAAATCCTAATAATGTGCAAGTTATACGGTTTATTATATGTCACAGATCCCATAAAACCCCCTTCCTAATTTTATGACATTAATCTCACTGTAATTATTTGCTTGTTTTTTTTTATTGAACAGTTTTGCATAGGACTTGTGAGCAGGTCTTTAGATTCCAAGCTCATCCAAATTGAGTTTACATGAATAAAATTTCTTAAATTTCAAGTTTTATAAATCGTTAAATATTGCCACCTTTTTAGAAAAAAGCCGAAAGATTATTTTTTCTAAGTTCCAATATGTCAGTTTAAAAAAGTACAATTAAAAAAACATGTGAATCTATAATGAGACCGCTAATAAGAGATCAAAGGAAAAAAGGATAAAAAATATTTCGATCTGAATATGCCCACGTATTGGGCATATTCAGATATATTCACACATAATATTTTTTATATTACAAATGAAATTTCATTGAAATGTTTTTGTAACATTCAAAAGTTACATAACTATTTTTATTAAATCGATCTAAAAGCACTTAGTGATGCCCTCATATATTCCCACTTAAAAAATTGCTTAAAAGTGCATAATGTCAGTATTATCATAATAATTGATTCCTTTGCGATTTATACAACCAAAAAATACTTAACCTAATTTTTGGAAAGTTGGTCCATAACTTTTTATATCCCATTTATAACCCTCATTTTCGAAAATTTCCAAAAACGGCATAAATCTCTAAAAAATGTGATTTTTATGATCAAATTTTAAACAAGTAAGAATGTTATAGTCAGTCAACATCACAGTGTTGGTTATAAATGATAATTATGAAAATCTAATGATTGACCCTCGTATAATTTTATTTTATGATTTATTTATTTATTATAATGTGCAGTAAATTGTTGTGCATCTAACATTCATGTGAAATTTATGCATTTTTAAGCGCTTTTTTTGGGGGGGTTTATATGGGAGCTACAAGAAAGTATAGACCGAACCTCGTTTTTTTACACACCGATTTTTGTTTGTATTTATCTCAGTTAAACTAATTATTAATAATGCCAACGAATATGTGAGACTTATGACCATCAATGTCATGTTTGTAAGGAGGTGAGAAGCGATGGATCGGGACTCGCATAATTTAGTACATCGTTTTCGAATATTATAAGACTTATTTCTAATAAATTTCGTTTAAATCGCATTATATAGATTTATAATGAGCTGAAAACATTATTCTGGTTGAGCATTAATATGGGAGGTGACTTAAATATTGGACTGATCACAACCAATTTCAATATGCATTGTTCGTAGACCAAAATGATAATAATATTTCATGCGGATATCTCAAAAATTGCGACCTGTAGAGTATTCATATGGACCGGATTCTAGTATACTTAATGGTGGGTGTAACACCAATTTTCCGTATGTTACCAAGCACCCAATCAAATAATTATATTCTACGAGGATCGATCTATAATTTTTCATAACTACGACATTTTATATATAAACGGTTTCAAACAACTAATACACTCTAACATTTCAATCCAACAAAATCATTATTTTTCTTAGTTTCTAACTTTAAATACAATTAAATTCTATAAGACGCATCTGTCTCCTTTTCTTATAATTAACATATTTTCATCTGCCAGAAAAAGCTTGGAAAAGAACGGATGTGGGATAAACAAATATTTCACATGAATACATTTCATATGGAAATTTCATATTTTCTATGTGTGTATTTTTGCTAATACATCTACTAATACATCTTATACATTTCTATGTATTTGTCATAGTAAACATTGTTGTTATTATCTTCTTGGATTAAGTAAATAATTTCGATGTCACAATAATTCTGTAATCTTCTACTTAATTTGTAAGTTTATTTGTTTCTTGTAGGAAGAAATTATTCATGCAGATTTAATTATTTCATCGTTATACCCTTCACCACTACAAGTAGTGAAGGGGATAATATTAACTTTGGCATTCTGTGTGTAACACTAAGAAGGGATCATCTAAGACCCCATTATGTATAAAAATTCTTGTATCACATCAAAATCTGTATCGATTTAGCTATGTCCGTCTGTCCGTCTATCTGCCCATCTGTCTGTTTGTTTGTCCGTCTGTCTGTTGTTGTCACCCTCAAATTCGCAATAATTGTTCAATGAAATTAAGCCTGAGTATTTATTATAATCCTGAAAAGTTTATTGTTTAAAACCAGCAAAATCGGTTTATTATATTAAGAGTTATAGGCCGATATGTGAAACAACCTCTAAATTAAAACGAAGAACTTTTGTAAAATTATCAATTATAAATCGACAAATTTGAATAAAATTTATTAAAATAAATTACCGTAATATCAACAAAATATTTACCTCCCTACTATTTCAAAAATCATCAAAATCGTTTCAGTAGAAAAAAGTTATAGCCAAAAAAGTTGAAGTAACTAATTTTATGACTAATTACGGCTTCTTTGCTACATTTAAGATATACTTTCATATATTGTATGCATTTGTGAGTGTAAATGTGAGTTTATATGTGCGTATAATTTAATTAATTTCTTAGGCATTTGTAGTGGAGGGTATTCAAGATTCGGCATAACCGAATATAACATTCTTACTTCTCTATTTTTATTTACTTAAAAGAATGTTAAATTATATATTATTAGATGTCAAACCAGAGTATAGAAAATATCTTGTATACTTGATGATAAATTTTGATTAAAAGACATAATTTATCTTTTTCAGTAAGTTAGAGGTAGAGTAAGCTGCCTAAAAAGATGATAGTTATATGCGGAATCAGGTTATATTACTGTTAAAGAGTGTTACTTTGTGGTTTTGAAACTCATGTGTTTAGTCATTAATTATTTAAAAATCTGTAAGACGCACGTGAATATTATTAACATTTCTGATTTATGTATTTAAGTTTGTTTGCCTTTTAATGAATAAGTTTAAGAGTAAATAAGATAATGGTCTTTTTGAAATACTGTAATTAAAGTAAAACATAAAAATTGTTTATAATATATAATTCATATTACGACTTTCCAGCTTTTTCCTTTTTATTTTATTATTTAATAATTTTCCTTCACGGATATTTGATCCATTAGATTTTCCGTTGTCAGGTATTTTACTGTATTAAATTTGTTTTAGTTAATTTATGTCTACTTAAACTCTGCTCTGGACGTATACTTAATATCATTTATAGATTTTACTCATACGTGTCCATGTTTCTATGTATATTAAACCAACATGGCTGAGTAAGGCAAGTTTGATTTCCTTAAAAAAATTGGAATATCACCTGATTTAGAAATCAGGAATTTAAGAAGAAGTTAAAAAATAGAATTTGTGTTTCTGTTATTTATTTGAAATTTCAATATTTCAGGGTATTAAACGGAGTCATACAGATTTATCCATAATTCCAATCCGTATAAAACATATTTAAAAAATTAACTCATAAAATGATTCCCTTATCCCTATAAAGATTGTCTGGCAGAAATTAATTACTAGAGGTCTACCGTACATATGTGTTTTATATTAAAGTATTATTAATAGATGATTCCTTTATAATTTTGTATTGACCAAATTTGGAAAGTGCATGTCCAAAGCTATGAGAATTAAGTTTACCCACATTCCCGTGAAGATTTTTTTTATAAAATTTAATTCAAAAACAAGTAAGAATGTGTAGTCGGTCAAGTCTGACTGTCTAATAATGGATAAAAATAGTAGTTACGAAAAATTATTGAACGACCCTCGTATAATTTAATTTTCTAATTTATTCTAAATTGTGTAGTACATTAATGTTACACTGAGATTTATGTTAAAATTTATGCCTTTAAAAATGAATATTTTTGAGAGATTTATACAATAAATTATAAACCGCTACAATAAATTATAAACCGACCCTAGTATAATTTTGAAAATCGATTTTTACTTATATTTATCTTAATTTGACCAATTATTATTACAATACTAATGTATGTGTGAGATTTGATATCCGGAAGGGAGTTTGTATTTGAAATAATACGGACGGACGGACATCATTAAATAGACTTAGAAAATGATTCTTAGTCGAACGGTATACTTAAAGATGTGTGTAATACCATTTTTTGGCATGCATAATACACCAATCGCCTTCGGTGTTGCAGGGTATTATTACAAAAACTCTGCTCTGAACGTATACTTAATATTATTCATAGATATTAATCATACGTGCCCATGTTTATGTGTAAATTACACCAATTTGGTTGAGAAAGACAGATTCGACTTCTTTTGAAAATAAATGTATAACTTGTGATCGGCTGGAATGATAACAGAAAAATGTAGCATTTTCCATCAGTTTTCGAATTATTTCGAAAATTTTAATTAAAATGTCCCACGTAAAAAAGCAAAGACCTTGATTCAATCTTTTTTCTTATTTGATAAGTAAATTTGTTTTTAAATTAAAGAAAATCATGTGAATTAGAAAGGTGCAATTCTTTGGAGCACTCAAGGAGGAATCTGTACTCCTACAACTCAGTTCCAATCAGTTCAAAAAATGCAAAACTATTTCCAAAAAAAGCACGTAAAAATTTTTGGAGAATTATAGTGAAGTGAGAAAAACTGATGGATTGACCCTCGTATAATTACGCATAGCTTTTTGAATTTATATTTATATTAATTTTAAAAATTATTTTTACAATTTCCACGTATATGTGCGATTTATGAGTTTAAAAGTGTTATGGGACCTATGACACATCGTTTAGAATCTAATAAACTTAATTTTACAAATTTTAGGGACTAAAAACCCAATTTCAGGGGGACGTTTGTGTTGGGCCTGTATGAAATAATGAACTGATCAAAATTAATTTCTAAAGGCTTTGTTCTTGGACCAAATTATCTTTAAAACTGCAACCTGTACTTTACCAATAAACTTTACATGTACAGCCAACCAGACGGATGGACAGACATTGTTAAATCGACTCAGGAGGTCAATTCTGAGTCGAACTGTATATGTTCATAATAAATTTATACAGAGTTTTCGCTGGATTAAAAATCTTCCGTGACTAACATTTTATGAACAAAAAATATATTATTTTTGAAAACAGATGTGAATTTTTAATTATCTCGCATAATACACACATTGATACATAACATTCTTCACATATCTTTCCATAATTTATGTAAATTTCATGTTTCGTATGACAACAAATATTGCAACAATAACATTTAGTCATCAATACTAATAGAGTTAGAATAAAATTTGTGGTCACTTCTTTTTCTATTCACCGAATCATTAACACAATGACGTATTGCCAGAGGTCAATACTCATTGAAATATAATGGACATCGATAGACGAGCGCCCAACTGAATAATGATTTAGCCACAGATATGTAATCTGAATAAATTGAAGGTTATAAATGTGTGAAGTGTTGTGTTTTTGTTTTTCATATTATTTTTGTGAAATCATAGAGAACAAATAAATAATGAAAATCATGATGGCAAATCATATTTTAATACCCTACACCACCGTAGGTGATTAAGAGAATTATGCGTTTGTGTTGTTGTTTGTTACATACAGAAAAAATGGTGTAACACTGTCCTTTAAATAAACCGATCAACTCAGGATCACTTTCTGACGTTCGTTCGTCCTTCTCGCCGGCTCAAGGAACTGTAATAAAAAATATTAAATAAAATTTTAGAACGAACAGGGCCAGGGACATTTGGTAAAATGTCCATTAAATAAAATTTTTTTAATATAAGTTTTGAATATGTGAAATTTCTTTCGAGATCTTGGACTGAGCAGAATGTTTGTGCAACAAAGCGCAACGGGTAAAAGCTAGTAATCTAAATATATTCTTTAAAATTAATAAACATATAATAATACCAATATTAACAAATATTGTTACACATCTATATATTGTGCATATGAATGTGTCAATATTCCATTTGATTTTCCCCTTCACAAAGTAGTACAAACACTAAACACGTTTCGCATACAAAATACAAAAAAAAAAGACGATAAGAAGAAGAGAAAATATTTTTAACCTTAAAGGAATGAAATTTGGTTCATGACACAAATTTGTATAATTTTCGAAATAAAAATAAAATTTATTGAGTTCAAAGAAATTCCAATACTGAATATAATTTTTATTTTTCCAAATGAAGAACAAGATAAAAAAATATGTATTTAAAAATTCTTAACACACAATTTTCGAATTTTTTGCTTAATATTTGAAAATGTGAAATTTTTCACGTTTTTTTTTTTCAATTTAAAATATTAAACAAAATTTTGTTTTTTCACGTACTGTCATGAATATACATTAATGTAATACCAAGATCCGGATGGAAGAAACCGGAAATGAAAATGAATATCGAAAGAGAGAAAGTGACAATTGACGTCAAATTATGTTAAAGGTTATGAACAATTCAACTTGTTTAACTGTGATTAATTCATTTCTATGGCTTCCGTATAGAGATGTCAAGTCTAGTGCTCCAAAATATTTTTTTTTTTAATTAAAGGTTATAAATGAGGAGTGGAGAGCTTTCAAATTTGCCCATCTCGAGTATATATATTTTTTATCCTTAGATCCAGTTGGTATAAAACGTGTTAAGGATTCTTGCACAAAATTAAAATCTGAGAGAATTTTGCTATTTCCGTCTTTCTGTCTGTCCTTCCGCCTGACTGTCTGAATTAAAAAAACAATTTACCACATTGTTTATTGTTGTTCTAAGCTATTCCTGTTTAAAACCATTTCTATCGATTCATTAGAAAAAAGTTAAAAGACCGATATCTGAGACAACCTTAAAATTCCAAAAAAGTACTTTTCTAATTACTTAGTTAACTATAATATACTTCATCATGGTTCAAATAACCATTAAAATCAAATCAATTGAAAAACAAGTTAGAATGTATAGACGGTCAGTCCCGACTATCTAATACCCTACACCGCATTATTACTTAAAAATGTTTGATATTATGATTTATTCTTTAGTGTGTAGTATATTATTGTGTATTTTAAATTGCATGGGAGGTACAAGAAATTATGGAACGACCCACGTTTAATTTTGCACATCGAGTTTTGCTTGTATTTACCTTAAATTAGTCTATTATAACTACAATACCAACGTTTATGTAAGATTTATGCCATTTAAAGCAATATTTCGAATGGGGTTTTATATCCTAACATATTTTGGCACATTATTTGAAAATATTACGTGCGCCAAATTTCGTTTAAATCGATTAATATTTAGAAACTAAATGATCTTGAAACTCCATACCGGGAGCAACATTTGTATGGGAGATACCTGAAATATTGGACCAAATATAATCAATTTCAATAGGAACTATTCTTAAGCTAAAATAATATGTGGCAGGTTTCACCGGGATATCTCAAAACTTTCGGCCTGTAGACTGTTCATAACATTTACATGAACAGCTAGCCGGTCATACGGACAGATAGACATCGTTGAATCGCCTCAGAAAGTGATTCTGAGTCGAACAGTATACTTAAAGGTGAATGTAACACTAATTTTTCTGCATGTTACAAACATCTATACAAACGCATAATACCCCAACCACCTACGATGATGTAGGGTATAAAAAGTTATAGGCTAATTAATGGAAAATTTTGATATTCCTCAAAATCTGCATGCAATATAATTCTAAATTTTGAGTAAAACTTTCTGAAATTTTCTAGATTGTGCTGGGGCCATTATTTGACTAAGATCCCATATTAGGTTCCTTTCTGGATTATGGTTTTAAGCTTATAAAACTCTAGATTAAAAATTAATTCCATTGCAAATTTGAAATTCAGAACAGTTGTTCTTCTATTATAAATTATTAATTCGACCAACATTGGTCCATATTTTGCTATAGCTCCCATATAAAACCCGTTCTAGGAAAACGGTTTTGAGCTTATAAATTAATTAAAATTTTCACCATGATTTTTTAAAACTAACTTGAATGTGTTTTTGGCAGATAACTGTTAATAATTTGCTATAACTCCCATTTAAATCTCCTTCACGGAAAAAAACTTTAAACTTATAAGAATTTTTTCCTAGAGGCAATTCTAATGCAATTTAACTCATTAATTTCTCTTATTATTTTAAAAACATTAATCCAATTATTTTATTAAACTGCCTTTAATATAGAAATCTAATTTAACCATTATCGGCCCATATTTGGCCTTTCATAATCCCACTTCCCGGAGTAGCGTTTTAAGATTTAAAGCGTAAAATACTATTGCTTTCTTTATTTTATTAAATAAACTCTGACATAAAATTCCATTCCATATTTTCATATTTTTTATTAAAGCTTTTTCCGAAATCTATGTTTAAGCTGTTTCACGAATTATTAATTTTTCTTGTCGCTTCATGCTTATTAAAAATTCGGCATGAGTCATTTAAATTGTCAATTTGTAGGTAGCGCATCTTATTTTATCTTACACTTCAAATCAAAAGTTTTGAACCTCACAAAAATCGGTAGTTGTATTATGATAGATTAAGATTGACTTAATGATAGCGCATTCATAAAAATTATGAATCGACCTTAGAAATATTTGATTCCTGCAAAAAAATACACTCATTGAAAATATAACTTTTACACAAACAATTATGAAAAATCCATGTCATTTGAGTTAATTTCAGAATTGTGTCTCTATGGAAGATACAATTATTTGTATTTCGTTTGTCTCATTTCATAAATGAATTTTTGTCGAATTTTTATTAAGTCAACATACCCACGGTGGTCGTTTTAGAAGTTCACCGACAACAGCCGCTGATCACATATCACATCATAAGGACTTCAGTTCTTCCACACCAATTTCTAAATATCTCACTTTCAACCATGTGAAATTTTTATTAAAATATCTTCAAGCGATTGAAGAGTTACAGAAATATTTTCATAAAAATCAAAAAGGACATAAAACAAAAATCAAAGGTAAGTGAGTTGAACCTCCAATGTGATCACTTCGAGTATGAACATTTTAATGAAATAAACATTTTTTTTATGATTTAATGTAATAAATGGTAATTAAGGGACGTACCTTTACATTTTGTCATGAACTTTTCTATATGCCTCGCAAAAGTCCCTTTGGACCATATAGTGGCTGGTCAAAGTTAAATACTCTAACTTATAATGTGGAATTTGTTCTATCAGCTTTAAAATTTGTTTAATTTTCCTTGAAAAAAAGAACAAAAAATGCTTTTATACCTTAATTTATTTACTTCATTAATTTCAAATGTTTGCGATTTTTTATCTGACGAATCTTAAGAAAACATTATAAGAGAGAAATTTCAAATAAATCAAATATCTGTATCTTTACTTTGAAAAATGAGCAAAAATAATAAAAAACAACTTTATTTAAAGCCGCCAAAAATGATAAGGAAAACAACTTTTTTTAAAGAACAAAAAAATAAAAAATGAGTAATAGGCGAATCTTAAACATCCTCCAGTACAAGTTATACGAAAAAATAGAGTCTCATTATGAAAACAAAACACAAGTTAAGGATCATAAAATTTCCTACACCATCATAGGTGTTTGGGTTATTATGCGTTTGAACAAAACTTGTAACGGGAAGAAAAAATTGTGCTCCAATCGACTCCGTTTGATTTAGCCATGTTCGTCTGTCCGTCTGGTCGGCTTTGTGATCTTTGTGAACAAAATGCAGGCCGCAGTTTTAAAAATATCTTAATGAAATACGCCATATATCATCATTCTGTCTCAAGAACGACGCCCATTTAAATTAGTGATGATGGGTCCATTATTTTACGTTTCCCTCATACAAATATTTCTCTTGGAATGGGATATCAAGGTCACACAGTTTCTAAATATAAAGCGATTTTAATAAACTTTAGCACAAATACATCTTGTAGTATTTCGAAACGATGTGCCAAATAATACGAGGATCGATTTATTATTTCTCATAGGTGCCATACAGCCCCTGTTGTAATAAGAATTAGTCAAATTAAGATTAATAAAAAAACAAATTGATGTGAGAAATTATTCGAGGGTCGACACATAATTTTTCTAGCTTCCATCCATTATATATTTAAAAATACTTTAATACGAGGGTCATTCATTAATTTGTGTGATGCAGGGTATCAAATAGTCGAGCTTGACCGAATATAACTTCATACTTGTTATATTATTCATGTCTTATGTGCTTGTCCTCATGTTTATAACATGAAGAATAGTCCGTCCCTTCATCTGTCTGCTTATCCGAATGGGTGTCCATGTAAAGGTTATGAATAGCTACAGATCGTAAATTTTGAAATATCTAGATGAAATTTGGTACATATTATTTCTGTCTAAGGACGATGCCTACTAAAATTGACCATATTCGGTCTCGAATATTTTCAGGATACCTCCAAAAAAATTGTTCTTCCCGGGAATGTGGTTTTAAGGTCATAAAAGTCCT
>PYHX02000158.1:34529188-34565061 GCA_004302925.2 Cochliomyia hominivorax
CATAAACAAAATCAAAGGTAAGTGAGTTGAACCTCCAAATGTGATCACTTCGAGTATGAACATTTTAATGAAATAAACATTTTTTTATGATTTAATGTAATAAATGGTAATTAAGGGACGTACCTTTACATTTTGTCATGAACTTTTCTATATGCCTCGCAAAAGTCCCTTTGGACCATATAGTTGGCTGGTCAAAGTTAAATACTCTAACTTATAATGTGGAATTTGTTCTATCAGCTTTAAATTTGTTTAATTTCCTTGAAAAAAAGAACAAAAAATGCTTTTATACCTTAATTTATTTACTTCATTAATTTCAAATGTTTGCGATTTTTTATCTGACGAATCTTAAGAAAACATTATAAGAGAGAAATTTCAAATAAATCAAATATCTGTATCTTTACTTTGAAAAATGAGCAAAAATAAATAAAAAACAACTTTATTTAAAGCCGCCAAAAATGATAAGGAAAACAACTTTTTTTAAAGAACAAAAAAATAAAAAATGAGTAATAGGCGAATCTTAAACATCCTCCAGTACAAGTTATACGAAAAAATAGAGTCTCATTATGAAAACAAAACACAAGTTAAGGATCATAAAATTTCCTACACCATCATAGGTGTTTGGGTTATTATGCGTTTGAACAAAACTTGTAACGGGAAGAAAAAATTGTGCTCCAATCGACTCCGTTTGATTTAGCCATGTTCGTCTGTCCGTCTGGTCGGCTTTGTGATCTTTGTGAACAAAATGCAGGCCGCAGTTTTAAAAATATCTTAATGAAATACGCCATATATCATCATTCTGTCTCAAGAACGACGCCCATTTAAATTAGTGATGATGGGTCCATTATTTTACGTTTCCCTCATACAAATATTTCTCTTGGAATGGGATATCAAGGTCACACAGTTTCTAAATATAAAGCGATTTTAATAAACTTTAGCACAAATACATCTTGTAGTATTTCGAAACGATGTGCCAAATAATACGAGGATCGATTTATTATTTCTCATAGGTGCCATACAGCCCCTGTTGTAATAAGAATTAGTCAAATTAAGATTAATAAAAAAACAAATTGATGTGAGAAATTATTCGAGGGTCGACACATAATTTTTTCTAGCTTCCATCCATTATATATTTAAAAAATACTTTAATACGAGGGTCATTCATTAATTTGTGATGCAGGGTATCAAATAGTCGAGCTTGACCGAATATAACTTCATACTTGTTATATTATTCATGTCTTATGTGCTTGTCCTCATGTTTATAACATGAAGAATAGTCCGTCCCTTCATCTGTCTGCTTATCCGAATGGGTGTCCATGTAAAGGTTATGAATAGCTACAGATCGTAATTTTTGAAATATCTAGATGAAATTTGGTACATATTATTTCTGTCTAAGGACGATGCCTACTAAAATTGACCATATTCGGTCGAATATTTCAGATACCTCCAAAAAATGTTCTTCCCGGAATGTGGTTTTAAGGTCATAAAAGTCCTAAATATAAAATGATTGATACGAAATTTGGCACAAGTTAGTCTTATAATATTATAAAACAATGTAACAAAATATACGAGGATCGGTTCATTATTTCTTATAGGTACAATACAAAACCCTTCCAAATATAACTTTTAATGGTAAAAATCTTTCATACACGTTGGTATTGTAATAATAATAATTGGTCGAATTTAGATAAATGTAAATAAAGATCGATGTGCAAAATTATACGGGGTCGGTTCATAATTTCTAAACCTCCCAGAAAAGTTCATTTTAAAACTCACAAAATTTAACATAAATCTTAGCATCACAATAATTTACTACAGACTTAAGAATTAATCAGAAAATCAAATTATACGAGGGTCGTTTATTAATTTTTCGTAACCACCATTTTTAACCGTCGATGTGGTGTAGGGTATTGAATAGTAGGGTTTGATCGACTTTATATTCTTCCATGTTTTTCTATATCTTTATTCTATTTGATTTGTCGATCTTCTGGCATAACCTTTGACTTAAATCATTTACTGCTTTATTTAAAACAAATCTAAAAGTATTTCTGAATCTTTAATTTACCTTAAAAATCGGTCTTTAACTTGATTAATTTTATTAAAATAAAAATCTTGAACTAAATTAATAATTTAGGAAAAATTAGATTGTCATCGGATTAATTCGAGACCAACATACATTTTAACATTTTAATATGATTCTAGATGTTACATAAAACATAACAAACTCAATATATCATCACTCACTACTTTCAGTTGAGGAGGATTTTAAAAAAAGCGATATCAACAAAAAAATTTTATATTTGAAAACTTTAAATAAATTGTTTCCATCAACACTTCAACTTAACAAATTTTTAATGACAGCACTCACAATAACAACTACAACAAACAACAATAATATCCGTTTCCAGTTTCTGGTTTGTGGGCGTTTAATAAATTTTACAAATAAACAAAAACAAAAAACTTTCAATTTCAAAAAAAAAAATAAAACTGAAACTGAGAAGAACTTTTTAAAAATCATTTATTAAGTGGAATTTTAAAGGAAAAAAAAGATAAAATTTTAACTTAATTATTGTTGATAAAAATAAAATAAATTTTTAATATTGAATTAGCAAAATACTCACACATACAAACAGACACACTTCAATATCATTTGACATTTTTAAACATGATTGTTAATGACATCATTTGTCAACAATAAAAATAAATCAAGAAAGAATGTGTAGTCGATCAAGCCCAATAATCTAATACCCTAAAACACATGGTTGGTTAAAAATGGTAGTTACGATAAATTAATTAACTACCCTCGTATAATTCGATTTCTTCTTAAGTATGCAGTATGTTATTGTGACTCTAAGATTTTTGATCAATTTATGAGTTTTAAATTTAATTTTTTTCTCGGGAGGTTACATGGATGCTACAAGATTTCGCACATGGTTTTTTGTTTATATTTATATTAATTTGACCTGTTATTATGCAATACCAATGTATGTGTGAGATTTACGACCTTTAAAATGACATTTGAAAGGGATGTTATAGCAATTTGTTTTAGAATATTATAAGACTTAATTGTTTCATTCGTTTAAATCATTTTATATTTGGGACCATTATGATCTTAAAATCTTATTCCGATGGAAACATTTGTGGGGGAGGTACCAGAAATATATATAGTCAATTTCAATAGGCGTTATCTCAAATAGCGCGTAGACTGTTTACAATGTTTACATGTACAGACAGACAAATGGACATCATTAAATCGACTCAGAATGTGATTCTGGGTCGAACGGTATACATATAGGTGAGTGCTATACCATTTTTTCTGCATGTTACAAACACCTGCACAAACGCATAATACCCCAATATAAACAAAATTCAAAACCTTAAGGAATCAATTTATGTGGAGGGGAATCCCCATAATGTATACAATTTAAATCAATGTAAATAACTTTGTTGTGTTTTTGTTGTTTTATTAACAGATATAGTTATCATTTTTACATATAAATAAATACCTACATATGTATGTGTGTATTCATGAATTTAGTGAAAATCTTTGATCAAAATTTTCAGTTGTCGGTCTATATCTTTCTTCTACTGAACTGATTTTAACGAATTTAAATAGCAAACTTTTTAGGACAATAACAAATACTGGGCAATGCCATTAGATCGATTTTTTGGAGCAAAAATTTCGACTTCCTTAGGTAAAATTATTATAATTGTTACCGAAAACTGTAATAAGGAAACAATCTGAATAAATTTTTATGCTTTAGATGTTAACCACTATTTAACTCTTTTAAGCCAGTTTTCTTTATTAACATGTTTTTTATTATTTTATAATACAGAATTCGTTTATTTAAAATCATCTGGATCCCTTACAAAATTTATAGACTTTTAAACACATCAGTTCATTCACAATTCTATTTTGTTTTATTGTTTATTATTATTGTTTGTGAAAAATGTTGGTTTAAGTGCCTTAAGTTATGCTTTTGTTTTACAATACAAACCCATTCCGCTATTTCCGACAAACGAGTTTATTTGTTTGTTTGTTTATATTTGATTGTCAAGTGTTTTGCTGTGTTGGTGAGTCTCTAAAAGACACTTGAGTTTTATTTGTTTTGTTTTGCTTTTTTTTAATAAAAAAGAAAATAGAAAATAAATTGCAAATATTTATAAGGTTTAGATATTGAGGTCATTGTTTGAAATAAATGATTTATTTACTTTTTTTTTAGCCAAAAAGTAGGCAAAGAATTTCCTTTGAATAGAATTAATGGCATTTCGCTTTAAAATTATATTAATCATACAAAGTTGTTATTTAAGTGGATAAAGTGTCAAAAAATATTTGGATAATGTGTTTGATCTATTTGTATACCCTACACCATCGTAGGTGGTTGGGGTATGAGAGCATAATAACCCAAGTATTATGCGTATGTTGAAAAATTTTAACAGGTAAAATAAATGTGCTAACACCTTTGTAAAATATACCGTTCTGGATCACATTTTAAGTCGATTTAACGTTGTCCGTCCGTCTGGCCGGTTGGCAAAATTCAAGCCGCTGTGTTAAAGATATCTTATTGATATGTGTCATTATTTTGGACGATGCCTATTGAAATTTACGATGATGAGTTCTAGCCTCCATTAAAAATATTCTTCTTCGTATAGGGTTTCACGTTCATTGAAGTCCTTAATATCTATCGATTTTCACGAAATCTGACTTAAATAACTGTAATAATATTTTAAAATGATGTGCCAAATTATATAAGACTCGGTCCATTATTTCTCATAGGCCACATACAAACCCACCTTAAAAATGTTACTTTGAAAGGCTTTAATCTCACATATACACTGGTATTGTGTTAATAATTTGTCAAATTAGGATAAACATCATCAAATCGTCAATGTACGAAATTTTACAAGGGTCCATCTTATAGCTTCCACTTTATCCTCCCTTCTAAAAAGTCCTTTTAAAACCCATAAATCCTACATAAATAAGAAAATATGTTCATGCAAGGATTGTTGACTCATTTTTAGTAGCTATTTTTAATAAGCAACAATGTAGGTGTAGGGTACTAAATAGTCGGGCTTTTACATGTTTGAATTCGAATAATTTACTCTGCTAATAAATTTGATTGTTTTTGAATATAATATAATTTCAATTTAAAGTTTTTCTTTATAAAAAAGTGATGGTCAATGAAATTGTTTTCCTTTGAATCTCATTATCAGACATTTGCCTTAAAGCGATAAATAACTTTTAACACAATAAAGGTTTTGCCTACATAAAGGCAAAATATTTTAAATATAATTTTTTTGTTTTAAATGAAATTATTAAATTTCTTAAAATCATAAATTATTGCCTACATTTAGGTGCAAGTTTTAAAGCATACTTTCAGGAATTAATATAAAATGATTAAAAATATAAATCCCAAACATTTGATTTAATTTATTCTTAATTCCCCAGTAAACTCTTCAACAATTAAACCATTATTTCCTCTTCTTTCCCTTAGCAATCATTAGACATCCTTCTGATTGATTTTTCCCTATAGATCAATATTAAAAACAATATATTTACCACTCCCCCGTAACAATATGTCATGCATAATTTATTTATTTTATTTGTCATATAATTACTTTTTTCCACTTGACAAAAAACATTTGTTAAAAAACATTTCAACAAGATAATTTGTGACTTCCTGTCACCACAACAAAGGACAAATAAAAAGTCGAAAACAACAACAAACAGGAGACTGCAAAAATAAATTATTATTAAATGAGCGAATAATAAAATGAAACAATGTTAAAACATTAATAACTTTTTAATTTATTTCTGTCCATTTAGAGGAAAATATTATCCTTTGGGGTTAAGTTTGTTTAGCCAGGGAAAAAAGTAAATATTCCAGGACCAGCAGAACAGCAACAAAAGGGATAAATAAAAAGAAAACAGACTAATGTAAAAAAATAAATAACTTAAAGAAGAAAATTACTTTTTAATTAATTAATTAATTAATACAAAAAGAGAGTTAAAGGTTAAAATATTCAATTCAAGTGAAAATTTGTTTTGGCAAAATTAGTTGTTGTGAACTCCATCTTGGAGAAGTTTGTTAATTAAAACTAAACATTTTCCATGTCTTAACACAGTTCATTAACACTTATAATTTTAATACACTTTAATGCAAAAAGAAGGTGAATGGAGGCACATTAAGCTGGACATTACGAAAAGCAGGTTATAGAGTCAGTTTCTATTCTAAATTCAGCTCAAGATTCTGCGTTAACCTGAATTCTGGATTTATTCCTAGATTCTGTTCTGAATTCACTTCTCAATTTGATTGTAGATTCTGCTTCAGACTCAGTTCCGGATTCAGTACTTGATTCATTTTAAGAATCCATAAAAGATACAGTGCTTTATTCTGTTGTTAATTGAGTTCTAGATTTATTACTTGATTCTGTTCTACAGAATTACAGATTCAGTTCTATTTTGTATTATAGATCCAGTTCTGAATTAAGTTCTTTCTTAATTCAGATTCAGTTTTGAATTAATTTCATAATCAGTTCTAGATTCCATTCTTAGTTTAATTCTAAATTCATTTTAGATTCTTGGTTCGATTCTTGATTCAGTTTTTGATTCAGATCTTAATTTTATTCTCGGTTCAGGTCTCGAAAGAGTTCTTGATTCCCTTTTCGATTCAATTCTTATATAACAAAGTTTTAGGTTCTTTATTTTTTCTCGATGAGTTCTCGATTTAGTTCTTCGCTGAGTTCTTAATACAGTTCTGGATTCAATTGTTGACTCAGTTCATGATTCAGCTTATTGTTCAATTCTTGATTCAGTTCTTTATTCATTTCTTCATTTAGTTCTCGATTCAGTTCTTCATTTAGTTCTTGAATCAATTCTTAATTCAGTTTTTGATTCAGTTTTCAATAAAACTGCCGATTCATATTCGAATCAGTTGCAGTTCAGGTGTATTTAAATTCTAGTTTAGTTCTAGTTCAGTTCTAGTTCAATTCTAGTTCACTTTTAGTTCAGTTCTAGTTCAGTTCTAAATCAGTTCTAGTTCGGTTCTAATTCAATTCCAGTTCAATTCTAGTTCAATTCCATTTTAGTACAGGAACCAGACCATGTTTATTTATATGCAGATATTTTTCTTTAAATTATTCATTTGAAAACGGATTTTCTAAAACAAAAATTAATACAAAAGACTAATTGTCTTAATTAACATGTTGACATTAACTAAGTAATTTACTATTTATATTTTGTAACTAAAAATTACCTAAATATTTCACTCTACTAATCTTCCTTTCATAAATTAACGAAGAACACAAATTTCTATATTTATAGTTATTTTTGTATTAAAACAAGGAAAAAAGGTAAAATAAATGAAATTTTGCGTTTAGACCAAAAACAAAACAGAATTAAACAAATAAAATCTACAAAAAGAGTAAAAGTTTTAGCCACAGACGCCTTTTGGTCTACTAAAGTCCCTAAGGCAAAATCCGAAAATAACAACAAAAACAACAAGAAAATATCACAACAGAAAAAAAGAACAACAAATACAATTCAAGGTAATATAGAATCAACAGGCTGTTAAGACAACCAACCAACAACAAAGTTAGTGTCCTTATATTTAGTCCTCAACAGAGTGGGTGAAGAGAAAATTACATACATTTTAACCGTTTTTTATTTATACACCCATACAAACATGTACTTATAAATAAACAAAAAAATATATTTTATAAACTAAATAAATACACATACATTTACACACACAAAACATATGAATAAACGTAAGATAAGAGAAAGAAATTCCAACTAATCATGACATTACCACCGCCATCTACCAGCATTAACACTATTATCAGGGTCAGATGTCTATATAGCTGATATTTTCCTCCTTTTTTTTTTTGTTTGCTTTCACCCTCCCACACACTTTCAGTCCAAGGACTCTTTCCTGCTCTAAGGAAGTAATTTTATGGTTTTCATATTAATGTTACTTCCTTGTGTAATATTTTTTTTGTATTTGAGTGTTCTTAAATCATAGGAACAGTGTTTAGTTTTCATCTGAATGGATTCTTAAATTACTTGGGGTTATTTTGTAATTTAAATATATTTTTATATCTTTTGTTTTTATTTTTGTTTTTGTAATAAAGAGCCACAACTGCATCATTGTAATAAGAAATTCTTCTTTATCTTTACATGTATGTGTGTATGTATTTGTATGTGTATGAAATATATTCTTAGAACTATGGTATTTATGTCCGCTATATGTACACATACACATATACATTCATATATTATCTAACAAATTTTTAATAGTTTGACATGTGATAAGATTGTATTTTTTACGTCTTAGATGCGACAAAGCTAAGGAATTGATAATAAAGTTAGTTTCACAATACAAACTATAATGCCTAATAACAGTAATTTTTATACAAGGAAATATCGGTACATAAAACTGGAAGAGACTTTACAGATAAAAACTGCATTTTTATATCCTCCATCACAACAAGAGGAGATGAGTACATATGAACTTTTCGTTTGTAATACCAAGAAGAAATCATCACTGTAATGTCCCTTCCCGGAATATAATTTTAAACTTATAATACTCTTCAATGAGAGCCAATTCTAATGAAATTTAGCTCAGTACCAATATTTAAAGAAAACTTCAGGAATATTTTATTTTCTTTTTCATAAGCGGCGTCTTTGCGAAACTGGGTTTTATGAAATGTAATAAAAAATGATTCCACACTGTAAATGGTAGAGGGTATCGATGATTCGCCACAGTTACATAAATGTCCGTCTGTCTGTTCTTGGCACGCGATAATTGATAGAGTTCAAGTGATAATTGATAGATTTCAAGTGAGAAGTTTCCTATTTAAAATCAGCAAAATCGGTTCTGTATGTTAAGAGTTATAGACCGATATCTGAAACAACCTCTGATTTAAAGCGAATAACTTCTGTAAAATTATTTATTATAAATCGAAAATTAGAATAAAATTAATAAAATTTTTATATTTACTATAGTACGTACCTCATTACTGTTCCAAAAATCATCAAAATCGGTTCAGTAGAGAAAAAGTTATAGCCATTTTTATATTTTTACATTTTTATATTGTATGCGTTTATTTCTCAGGGTTTTGTAGTTGAGGGTATCGAAGATTCGGCATAGCTCAATATAGCATTTTTACTTGTCCTTTTTTACCCTTCACCACCACAAGTGGTGAAGTGGGTATATTATCTTTGTCATTCAAAATCTTAGTCGATTTAGCTATATGTGTCTCTCTATCTGTCTCTACAGATAGAAAATATGAACATTTTGAGGTCTTAGATGATTCCTTCCTAGCATTACACATAAAATGACAAAGTTAATATACCTTCTTCACCACTTGTAGTGGTGGAGGGTATAAAAAAATCGGTTTTCTATCACTACTCCCAAAAACTTCCTTAACATATATTTTTTATGTGTTTATGTAACAGAAACATATGTTGTATAAAACACTAACACATTTTACTAAATTTTATTCAAATCGGTTCAAATTATAATTAATTATCACTAAAAGATTACAAAAAAACACTTTATAACACTTTTATAAAAACTGTAATAAAAGTTTTGAATCTCTCGCGGTTTTATATTGCTATTTTCGCTTCATAACTCCATTAGAACTTTTGTTATTTGTTTTTATTATCTGCATATAATAACTGACACAATGTATGAACATTAACTAATGTATGTGTGTTAGTGTGCTTAATACTCATGTAATTTAATGTCCGCAATTGTGTAGTGTAATGAGATTTATTTTTCTATATCTTCTCCACTAACAAATTAATTGGGTTAAAATTGGAAAGAATGAATGAAACCATAAACTAAATATGATCTGAATTATGCAGGAAAAAAAAAAACAAAAACATAAAGAGAAATATAATAAATGACAACATTAAATGAGTCCTTGGCTCCACGTTAACTTAATATCATGTTAAAAGAATGAAGGATTCTTAGTATGAAAATATGTTTTTATATATTTCAAAACCTCAAATGGTGAAGAAGGTATATTAACTTTGTCATTCAGTTTGTTACGCTTAAAAATAATCATCTCAGATCCCATAATGTATATATTCTTGCAACAAATCAAAATCTGAGTCGATTTAACTATTTCATCCCGCCTTCGTTTGTCTCTCTGTTATTGGTTTACAGCTCCAATAATTGAAAGGCCTCAATAAAAATTGGTTTCAGTATTTCTTACAGTCCTGAGTAGTTTCCTTTTTGAAATTAGCAAAACCGGTTTAGTATGTAAGAGATAAAGAAAGACATCTGAGACAACCATCAAATTCTGGCGAAGAACTTTTATAAATTTGAAATTTGTAGTGGAGAGTATTGAAGACTCGGAATAGAGCATTCTTAATTGTTATACCCTCCACGACCACAAGGGTGGGTATATTTACTTAGTCATTATGTGTATAAAACTAAAAAAAGAATTATTTCAGATTCCATAATGTATATATTTTTGCATAAAATCTAAATCTGAGTCAATTTAGCTATGTCCGTCTGTCTGTCTGTTGTTGGCCCGCTTACATACACACTAATTGATAGGGCTTAATGCAGTTTAGCCTGAGTATTTATTATAGTCCTAAAAATATTCCTTTTCAAAACCAGCTATGTCTGCTCATTATTAAAAAAGTTATAAACCAATATCTTATAAAGACTCTAAATTTCAAAAAAAAAGTTTTTCAATTTTTTCTTAATTGAAATATAGTTATATATACTTCAAATATAGTTATATATACTTCACTATAGTACAAAAAATTATAGGCTAAAATATACAAAATTTTGATATATCCTAAGGTGGGAATTTTGAAGATAATCTTCTGAAATTCTCCATATATATTAATTTTAATACAATAATAAACTCGAACAAACAATATTGCGCTGGGATCATTATTTGACTTAGCCCCCCTATATAAGGCCCTTTCCCGGAATGTGGTTTCAACTTCTAAAACTCTCAAATATGAACCAATTGTAACCATCTTTAATATGTCCTAATAATTTTATCAATATCTATCCATATTTTGCAATGGCTCCCATATAAAGCACCTTCCCGGAAAACGGATTTGAGCTTATAAAACTCTTAAATTAAGCCCAAGTGTATTGAAATTCGGTACAAAATTGAAAAATATATTCAATTAACCAACTTTAATATATATTATTGATTTGGCCAACCTCAGTCCTTATCTTGCTATAGTTCCGAGTTTATAAAACTAGTTAATAATGACCTATTACACCATTATATGTATATAAACAAATTTTTTAATTTAAAATCGTCACGATTACTCTTTTAAGTGTCATAAATATGTCTTAGTTTCGTTCCCGGAAAAAGGCTAAAAACTTATAAAACTTTTGAACATGAAACAATTCTACTGAAAATCGGCACAATTATTGTTCAAACTATCTTAAATAAATATCGCTTTTTTGTAGAATATCGGGCCACATTAGGCTATAGCTGCCATTTAAGGCCACCTTCAAGAAAAAGGTTTTAAATTTGATCCAATTTTATTGAAATTTGATACAAATTAAATTGTCTTTAATAAATATAAATCTGGTGTGAAAATAATCGGACTTGTTTTAGACTTAAAAGGGTTTTAAATATGGGCCAATTCTATCGAAATTCAGACATTTATCTAAATATTTTTAAAATATATAACTTATTTGATGGATATTGGAATATCTTTAATTTATGCTAATTTTTGCATAACATTAGTGGTAGAGGGTATTTAAGATTCGGCACAGCCGGATATAGCATGTACGCTTGTTTCAATATTTCTTTATTTATGGAAATAATTCTAGAATAATTTTCATAAAAGACACCTTATTAAAAATAGAACACGTTTTTACACGTTAAAGTAAAATAAGACTGTAAAATTAAATCGTGTGAAAATAATTAAAATTTGAGATCTGTATTTAATGTTGAAAATGTATTTGTTGTAATGTGTGATTTAATTGTTTTAAAATGAAATGGAAATTTATTTATTGTTGAACTCTGAAAGATAATTAAAACATACAAGAAATAAGGTTATATTAAGTTTCATATTAAAAGCTTAATGCCATAAAGGTATCACCTAACAAAGCAATGAGCTGATGACATAGTTCACTTATTACTTTTAAGTTTAACAGCATTATCTCATAATTTTGAATAGACTAACTAACTAATGTTCGAGTCGCAGCTATTTATGCCAAACTGCGCCATCTAGATTTTCAGCGAAAATTCCTCTAGACTGGGGTCGTTATATATATATATATATATATATATATATATATATATATATATATATATATATATATATATATATATATATATATATATATATATATATATATATATATATATATATATATATATATATATATATACATGTATAAAAGTCGGTTTAGCTTTGTCCATCTGTGTGCCCGCCTGCTTGATTGTCTGCCTGTTTATCTGTCTGCCTGTCAGGATTATTTTCAAACTGTATAGCATGCATGATATCGGTTCACATTTAGCTATAACTTCCATTTAAGGCCCTTCTCCAGCCAAATATAAATATTTTCTTAATTGTCTTTTATACATTTATATAATTTGACAATTATTGGTCCATATTTGGTTATATGCATGAAATCCACATTTACCGGAGGTCTGCGTCATTTCCACATGATTAGAAACATATTAAGGATTTAAAAACTATATTCCGTCTTAATATTTAGGCTTTTGGATTTTAGAACTGTTGAAATCAAAATTTAAACGAAAGAAGTTGGGTCGAATTCGGAACTGGACTTAACTCTTTGGGGTTTTTAGATACAAGAATTAAATTATTAAAAAAAAATAGATGCAAATGAGATACACTTTTTTGGCAAAAAAATACTAAAAAATAAATTCATAATTTTTTAGAAAAAATATTGAATGTGTGAGGTACCCCAATTTGCATTCTTACAACTTCTTCTCTTGAACTCATAGAGTATAAGCTTTCGAAGTTTCATAATTATGTTAAATTTTGACATGAAATCATCCAACAGCTAATGTGCTTTTTTTTATACCCTCCACCACCGCAAGTGCTGATGAGGATATATTAATTATGTCATTCTGCGTGTAACGCCAAAAAAGAATCATCTAAGATCCCGCAATGCGTTGGTGTTATTGCATCAAATCAAAGTCTGAGCCGATTTAGCCATATCCATCTGTCTGTTGGAAACACTCTAACGCCTAGAATTTGTTATAGTCCTAAGCAGTTTCTTATTTAAAATCAGCTATATCGGTTTATTAGCAAGGTAATTATAGGCCGATATCTGAAACAACCTCAAAATTCCGAAAAAGCAAACTTAAGCAAAACGTTTATTTTAGAAAACAGCTGTACGTACTACAACATCATACAAAAGATCATCAAATCTGATTAACAGAAAAAAAGTTATAGACTATAATATGCAAAATTTTGATACACCCCAAACTCTGTGTGTGTGTCATATGGGCCGCAATTTTTAAGATACTTTACTGAAATTTGTCACATACTTATTTTGATACAATAATAAATGAAAAAAAAACCCAGCTCCCACATAAGACCCCTTCCCGGAATATGATTTAGAGCTTATAAAACTCTTAAATTTCAGCCAATTCTATGGAAATTGGGCACAATTAATTTTCTAGTTATTTCAAATTTATGTTATAAATTTCATTAACATGGGTCCATATTTTGACATAACTCCCACATAACGTCCCTTCCCGGAAAAGGGTTTTTGTGCTTTTAAAACAATTAAATAAAGACAAATTCCATTAAAATTCAACAATTTTGATCCATATTTTGATGTAGCTTCCATATCAGGCCCCTCACCGAAAAAAGTTTTCAGCTTATAAAACGAGTAAATAAAGTCCAATTCTATTGAAATTCGACACAAATATTTTTATAACTATTCTGAAGATATTATAATAATTTGCCCTATAGCGGCCCATATTTTGCTATAACTCCCTTACATCGCGCTTTTCCGGAAAACGGGTTTGAGTTTATAAAATTTAGCACAATGATTTCTCTAACTATAATCAAAGTATATTATAAATATGAACAATCTTGGTCCATATTTTGCTGTAGCTCCCATATTAGACCCCTCCAATTTCCAATTTTATTGAAGTTCCACACAATTTTTTCTTGCTACTTTTTAATGCATATCGGTCCATATTTTGCTAAACTTGTATGATTTTTAAGTTTAAATCTATTGAAATTGAGCACAATTATTGCTCTTAGGTCCTTTTTGTAATCAGGCCCCTTCCCACAAAAGGGTTTTAAATTTGATTCAATTTTTAGATTACCTCTTAATTCAAGGGAAGAACTTTCGTAAAGTTCCACATTTTGCCAAAATATTATATATACTTCATGTTACATATACTTCATTATCATTCTAAAAATTATCATAAAAATGTTTAACTAAAAATATAACTAATTTTCTGACTCATTAAGTATTTTGTGTTATAAGAACAACGTTTATAAAATGTATACGTTTGCGAGTGTATGTGTAAGTGTGTATGTATAAAACATAATGTATTTCACACGAATTTATGGTTGAGGGTATTGAAGATTGCATCGATGTCCCTTATGTATTTCGCAGTATTACCGTTGATAAGTATTTTTGATTCGATCGTTCTGTATTTGATTATTATTTTTTTCACATTAATGAAATATTTTGAAGTTTTAAGCCGGAAATGCAAACTATAAAAACTAAAGACTAAAGTCGCACCAATGGTAACACTGGTCTAGAATTTTCTTATGTATAAAAATAACTGTTAAAAAAAACCTTCCTTGTATGTTGAGTGCAAAACCCCCAAATTCCATTAAAGAGTGAACACCCACCTTTTATGCAATAAAAAAGTGCAATTTTCACACTCTACAAATTAATCTGAAACACGTAGTTTCTGTCACATATTTAATTATTAAAAAGAATAAAAAACGCATTAAAAGTTTCTTAAATAATAAACTCTAAAGAAGTATAATTATGCATTAAACTCATTATACTTTCATGGTAGATGAAATAAGTTGTATGCAAAATGTTTAGTATTCCGGAAGTAAAACGTCCTTAAAACGTCCTTCTAAAATTTGTAATAAACATTAATAATCAAATAATTTTGAATAAAGTGCAATTTTATAAACTTAAAAATTTGCAACATAAATTATTTAAATTATTTTCGTCTGAACCATTTAAGTATGAACAGATTTTATTAAAATATTTATAAGTCATTAAGTCCAATTGGTATTATAACATATAAAGCTGTTTCATTAATTATTAAACATTTTCTACAAAAAGAAAATATACAAAATTTTAACCGAAATCGGTAATGAAGAACACAAATGCGTATGAGTTATATCAATTAATTGTATTAAGTATACGTCTACAACACAAATTTAGGAACTGAACAAGTAAAAATTGTAAAATCGGTCAAGCTCGACTATTTATTGTTAACTGTAAATTTCTGCCACAAAAAAGTTATGAACGACCCTCGTACAATTTGCTTTCCTTATAACGTTTATGTGTGCAATATTTTATTAAGTAAAATTTGTGCATTTTAAAGGGTTTTTTCTGTAGGGTTATATTGGAATTAGAAAAATGTATGGACCGAACCTCATTTAATTTCATGTAGCGCTTTTGGCTTATATTTATCTTTTATTTGACTAAATATTTTTACAATAACCGCTTATATGTGCGATTTATGAGTTTGTATGTGTTTGGGTCGTTGTATGGGACCTATAAGAAATAATGGACCGATCCTCATATTATTTGGTACATCGTTTTAGTGTATAATAAGACCTAGTTCTACAAATTTGGGTTAAAATCGTTTTATATTTAGGAATTTTATGGGTTAAAACCCCATTCCGGTGGGACATTTGTATGGGACCTATATGAAAAAATGGACCGATCATAGCGATTTTTTTAGGACTTAGGACTTATATACAAATTCCAATAGGGGTAGGAGCAGTGATATCCGACATAAAAAGCAAATATTGATTATCAAATATCTCCAAATCACTTTCTCAAGGATTTGCTTTATTGGACAAAATTTAGAATGGATATGTTCTTTGGGAATGGTTCCCCTATACAAAGCAAATATTAATTCTCGTATATCTATAGGACTATAACAGCGAGGGTTCCAAAATTTGATCTTAATTAATTTCTCGAGGATCATTTTTACTGGACAAAATGTAGGACGAAAAGGATTATGGGGAGAGATTGCCCCCATACAATAAAAATATTAAATACGGAATATATAAAGAATTTAAATAGCAAGATTTTTTTTAATTTGGTCACCAACCACTTGCTCGAGAAGCTGTTTTGATGAACAAAATGAAGAATGGATAGGACCAGGCAGATGGGTACCCCCACATGAAGCAAATATTTATAATCGAATATCTTAATAACTATAACAACGAGAGTTCTCAAATTTGGTACTAATCAAATTTTCAATGGCTGTTTTGATGGACAAAATGTAGGACGAATAGAAACAGGGAGAGGGATATTTCCCATACAAAAGAAATAATGACTATCGAATATCCAAAGAACTATAATATCGATATTTCTCATATTCTGCCTCAATCACTCAAGGAAACGGACAAAACTGGACAAAATATTGGACGATTAAAATCAAAGGAAGTGGAAGACCCTTAATTTTAAGAAAAATCTCAATATTAAAAGTTTCGAATTTTAGCCTACTGAGTGCACATTGGTTGAAAATCTGGATAAAACCGTTACCATTTGATTTAAAACACATAACAATTTTCAAAATTGGTTCTATTTTAAGATTCAGATTTTCGAATTTCAAAACTGTTAGAAATTGAATCGTGACGATTTTCAAAAAAATTTGTTCATAATTAAAAATTTTATAAGTTCAAAATCATTTTCCAGAAAGGGCAACAAATAATGTGACCAATTTTCATTAATTGATTCCATGATTTCATGTAAACGTTTTGAAAAGGTCGCAATTTCTGAAATATTTTAATGAAATTTGGTGAATATCATTATTTTGATCCAAGGACAAAGCCTTTTGAAATAAAACATATCCGGTCCAGTATTTCAGGTAACTCACATTCAAATGTTCATATAAAAATCACTGATAAGAAGATATTTTAATTATTTAGCATAAATAAATGTTGTATCAGTCCAAATTCACATTCCACATTCCAAGAAGAAGACCCACAATTGGCTGTAGCTCCCATACATGTCGGCGCGATGGTGTAAGGTATAATATAGTCGATCTTATTCGACACATACGAAAATAAATAAAAAAGAAAAGTTTTAAACGTTTCCAAAAGATAACATGTAGGAATGTTATATTCGGCTATTTGGAATTCTCAATATCCTTCACCACAATGTGTATGAAAAATACGTTTTTCTTTTCGTACATACACACTCACACATACACTCACAGACGTACACAATATAATTGATAGTTTTAAGAAACACTTATGCCTGAACTTAGAGGATGCCTCAGATATGGGTCTGTATCTTTTAATATACTATACCGATTTTGCTAGTTTTAAACAGGAAACTTTTCAGGACTGTAACAAATACTACAGCCAAATTGAGCGCTTCAATTATTGGGAAGTGTCAGCGTGTCAATAACAAAGAGATGGGGATAGCAAAATCAACTCAGAATCTGATTTAATACTTGAATATATAAATAATGTGGGGTCTGATATAATTCCTTCTAAGCGTTACATACGGAATGACAAAGTTAATATACTCTCTTTACAACTTGTGTTAGTGGAGGGTATAAAAACAAACAAAAATTTCAAAGTTATAAAAGATTCCATTTTAAAACAAAAAATATGCAAATTCAAATTTATGGGAAAAAATCTAAAAAACAGGATATTAAAATCCTTTCAAAAATATAAATGCAAAAATATAGAATTTAAGTTAATTTCAAAACAACCTCCCACATTTTAAGTTAATACGCGTTAAATGCCTTAACTACTGATGTCTGTTATTAAGTAGAAAAAAATTAAATTAAAAAAATAATATTTTTCCTTATTTTACCTTCTTTTACAGTTAACGGCTCAAAATCAAAAAATATCGCTAAAGAACATCAAAAATGCAATATAATACAATAATGTTTTGGTATTCCTTGATCATATCAGCCATCTTAATATGTCCCAATACGGTGCATATTACAGCCACCCCTTTACTATCACAAACAGCACGCACAACATCAACAGCAGGAAGAAATGCACTAAAAGATGCTTCCGATATGTATTCTCTGACTAAAGCACAATTAATGATGGATCCAGTACCAAGTGGTAAAGTGTCGTTTAAACCACACGATTTGGAAGATGTTAATATAAGACCTGCTTATGATCCAGGTGATGGTGAGTTCTAAATATTTAAATTATCTTGAATTCTATTTATGGCAGCGAAACTTTCTTAAAATAGCGATGAATAAATTTTTGTCAACAATTTAAAAAAAAAAACAACTAAAATAAACATGTTTATATGAAAATATGACATCATTATTATTAGAAAAACAATTATGAATGTATAGTACGTTAAGCCCGACTATCTAATACTCTACACCATATAGTCGGTTAAAAATGGTGATGATGAAAATCTAATGAACGACTCTCGTATAGTTGGATTTTTAGATTTATTGTTAAGTGTGCAGTACATTATTGTGCCACTAACATGTATGTGAAATTAATGCGTTTTAAAATTAACTCTTCTGGCAGGGGTTATATGGAAGCTGGGATCATCTTAAAATATTGGACCGAACGTGACCTATTTTAATGTATACCAATAATATGTACCAAAATGTCATCAAGATATCTCAAAAATTGCGAAACAACGTTTATTTGGACAGACATACAGACGGACAGATAGATGGACGGGCGGACATCATTAAATCGACTTTAAAAGTGATTTTGAGTCGAACGGTATACTTAAAGGTGTCCGTAATTCAATTTGCTTTGCATGTTACAAACATCAACACAAACGCATAATACACCAACCACCTATGTAGGTGTACGGTATACATATTTGTCATAATTTTTATTTTAGCGTTTTAACAAAATATTTATTGAAATTTAATCATGACAACTAGAAAACAACTAAAAAAGAGTTGATATTCAAAGCAGTTAAAAAACGGTTCAAATATTTGTAGGCTTGACATTTGATATCTTCAAGGATTTCTTTATTTTGATAAATAATAATAATTTAAAGTTTTTTTTGCTAAAAAAAAAGTTTAATGTTTTCTTCAATGTCCCAAATTGAATCCATCTCAGTATAGAATAATGCCAGATTTTGCAAGATCTTCTGTTAGATTTTTAATATATATCAAAAAGTATTGTCTCGAATTTTTTATTATCCTACACCATATAGATAGCGGGGGTATTGTGCGTTTGTGCAGATGTTTGTAACGATCAAAAAAATTGTCCTTCCACCATAACTTTTAAGTATAACATTCGACTCAGAATCGCTTCTTGAGTCGATTTAACCTCCCATACAAATGTTATTCCTGGAATGGGATTTTAACGTCATAAAATTCCTAAAATTTGGCGGAAGTAAATCTTATAATATTCTACAACGATGTGCCAAAATATATATGGGACCTATATTTCCAATAGGTCCCATAAAAACCCCTTTCCAAATATCACTTTTAAGGTTAAATTGGTTTTGTAATAATAATTGGTCAAGTAAAGAAATATGTAAGCAAAAATCCATGTGCAAAATTATACGAGGGCCGGTTCATAATTTCTTGTAGCCCCCTTATTACTCACCCAGATAAATTCATTTTAAAACGTATAAATTTAAAAAAGAATTTAGTGTCACATTTATGTATCACACACTTAAGAATAAATTTTCGTAACCATCATTTCTTACCGACGATGTGGTGTAGGGCATAAGATAGTCGGGCTTGACCGACTATACATTCTTACTTGTTTTTAATTGGAGCTATTAAAATAGAAAACTTTTAAGAACAATAACAAATAATCTTGCCAAATTTCATTGAATTCTTAGATGATTCCTTCCGGAATTATACTCGATGTCATTATATCTTTATTACTTAATTTATTTCCCACATAATTTCTCGGGATTTATAAAAATGATTTAAGCGAGAAAATCCCGGGAACTTTTACCCAACTTCCCAAAAATATAGATATAAATTCAAAAACAAAAATATTTATTTTAATAAACCATAAAGAAAATGTCCTTTCAAAAAACTGTTTTTAATTCTAATAATAGACATTTTGCCAAGAATAATCATTAAAAGGTAAAAAACAATGTCCCATATTTTTAATAATTTTATATAGAAAGCGATCTACAGTTACAACCTTTAATCTCCCACTATTTGTGTCTAAACATTTCTATATTAAAACTTTGATTTAGTTTCGTTATTCTACAATCTGATATTAATTTTTATTCAAAGAAAATCTTATTTATATAATAACAATATTAATTTAAATACAATCAATATAACTTGTTCTAAAATCCTTTTCAAAATTAACCCTAAATAAAATGAAAAAAAGCCCCGATAAGAATTGTTACAAACTCTTAAGGATATTTCTCCCTTTCTCTCTCCTTTCTCTCCAAATACAAATTTCAAACATTTTTTTTTTTTTTGAATACAAAGAAAAATTTCTATCGACCTAACACATATTATAACATACATATGTATACAGCTGCGGTCAAAATAATAGCACTACATACATACGTCTTCTTTAATAAGTCATAAAAGTCATTTGAATAAAAAGTTGTTCTTTTATTATGTTTAAATTAAATCAAAAAACATATAAGAAGTTATACTCGGTCAAGCCCGATTATTTGATACCCTACACCACATTGTTGGTTATATGTTTTAGCTATCAAAAATGAATGAACCAACGTCGTATAAAGCTTTTTTAAGCTTAAGTGTAAAGTATCTTATACTGATATCAACTTCCATGTGGGATTACTACGTTCTACATTGGAAATAGAAAAAAATATGGACAGACCCTCGTAAAATTTCGCACTTTGATTTTTGCTTATTTTTGTCTTGATTTGACTAACTTTCATTGAAGAATGTGAGATTTAAGCCCCATAAAGTGATATTTGAAAGGGGGTTGTATGGGACCTATGAGAAATAATGGACCGATCCTCATTTAATTTGACACATCGTTTCAGAATATTTTAAAACTATTTTATGCCAAATTACATTAAAATTACTTTATATTTAAGAATTTTGTGACCATAAATACCCATTCCGGGATGAATATTTGTATGGGGATTTGGTGAAATAATAGACCCAACATCATCAATTTCAATAGGCATCGTCCTTGGGGCAAACTTATGACACATGCCAAATTTCATTAAGATATTTTAAAGACTGCCAAACCAAGTAAGTTTATTGAACTCAGCGGAGCAGTTAAGCAGGGGACTGTTCATGGTTAATGGAAAAATGTCACCTTCTTCATTTGACATAATATGCGATGAACCATTAAAGCCGAAACCACAGTTTTTCGTCTACGACTCCCTACTTTTAAATATTCATGAACAAATAACACAAATTAGCAACGAAGATTTAACATTTGAGAGATGTTAAAATTTTGACCGCAGCTGTATGAATGTGTATATAAATTAATACTTTAAATGATAAGCCAAGACACACACACACATACATATACATCCATTTAAATATGTGTATAATAACAAGCAATGTCGAGCATATTAACAATGTCCTGCCAATATAAATTGTATACAATAAATTTAATATATGATAAAATACATTTGTATATGTAAACCTTTAACAATAAACAAACATACAAACACATCAACACCCTCATATAAATTTTGAAACGCATTGAAATGGAAATAAAAAGTTTTTCTCTTCAACAACATGATCTTTGTGAAGATAGAAAAGTGTGTAATACAAGTTAATCAAAACAACAAGAAAATGAAAGATTGTGTTGAAAGTGTAAACACATACACGTACACACACATATGAATGTGTAAGAACACTCTTACATACAGTTTTTTTTTTTCATCCTTGATATGGTGAAATTTAAGAAAACCACACAAAACTTAACCATTTAATGGGCAGTCTTTATCATACCCACATATACACACACAGTTTAATCTTACACATACAAACACTTTACAGTAGTTTAAAAGTTACTGTTGTGTACTTTTAGGAAAAATCGTATACGTGTTTATTAAGAGGTGCCAGTAAAACGTAAAGGAATTTCTTATTTGTTTGTGTATTTTTATACTCTACAATACTTCGGGTGTAAAATGGTGGATATATACCGTTTGTCAATCCATTTATTTCATCAAGAAGAGAAAAGAAATTAAAATTTGTGACAATTTTGATTATATTTAAAGGCTTCCACCTTCCTTCAGAATGAATATATGAAATATTCCACTGATAATTACTACTGTCACAAACCTTTGTCTTCGATCCTGAATAAACATATGTACCAAATTTAATCCAGTTATACTTTTTATTGCTACCTACAATGAATTCAAAACGTTACTCGATTGACAGTCAGTTAGACAGACGGAATACAGTTATTATTTACTAGAGAAGTGATTATGAGTTGATTGGCATATAAGGGACACCGATTGAAATGATCGACAATCTTTAAAGACAGATAGTCCATTATGATTCCTTCTCTCCTTCCTTCTTTTCTCTCTCTCCCTCTCTTCTCGCTTTATCGTCCACATAAATTGACTGCGCTCTTTAGTGAGCCGCCTTGATGAAATTCATTAATAATCAAATATTTAACACCTCTGATATCTGAGAAAGTGTATGAAGGCCGGACGCTTCCCTGCACAATCTACAAATCTCATCTTCCAAGATGAAAAATCTTAACGTACGCTAATCAGGATTGTGAGTCCCGTCATTAGATTAACAAACTTACTCAGTTGTTTCCTCTTCATAACAAGGAGAAAATAACGGTACTTATCATTTTGTTTAATATTCTGAACAATGATAAAGTGAGTAATATCCGTTTGCACCAAGACTGGAAAAAGGATGCGCCTTTATTCTCCTTTCCGTCACATGTAATGAATACAAAATCAGCATAAATAGAAATTATAGGTACGTTATAAACAGAATCGTTAGAAGTTGATTTTCATCTCTAATGGCAACACTATAAACACTCTTTTGAGTTATGCTAACCATGTCACTCAATGCTCCTGAAACACACTTTCTTTTGATTGTCCAATTTAGAGGAGAGTAAGCAAAACTATTTTAAATATCTTAGATAAACTTAGTCAGTATTCTTGCTCTGAAGGACAATTTTTCGAATGATCAGGCATCTCTTGCACTACAGTTGTACAAACCACGTCGATATCTTTTTAAAAATAATTAAATCTCGGCTGATAAGAGTTGAGGTGACTTTGGAATTCCAGTTGATTTAGATGCACATGACCTCTTATAAAAATAAGTTATCTCAAGTTGAAATTCTATTAAAATGGTGAAATTTAAAAAATCAACATACACGAGATTGCCAAATTTGGAGTATCACTGACTGTGTCACCGTACAGACAAAGACCTCCTTCAAATTAACTCCAAAACTCAACAATATGAAATTTCATAAAAATAGCTCTAATGCTTAAAAAGGTTATACGATGATTTAAAAAATATCTACTATCTTAGTTCATACCGGGACTAGCAAATCATGAAATTAGACCCGAATTTTTCACTTTCTTTACAAAAATCGGACTCTAGTTATAACCAATTATAGGGATATACATAAGCATAAAATAACGAAATAACAAAATTTGATATTTAACAGAATACAGTTTCATTTGGATTGTATGTATTCATGTTTGTGTATCCAGCACAAATTTGAGTTATGGTCACAATGAAAAATCAAAACGAAATTTCTTATCAAAAGTAAACAGTGGGCGTGAAATATAATGAAGTCATATCCTATATGACGCATTAAATATTAACTGTGAACATATAAGTTGAACTAGAACTGAACTCGAAATGAACTAGAAGTAAATTAGAACTGAACTATAACTAAATTAGAACCAAACTAGAACTGAACTAGAACTGAACACGAACTGAACTAGAACTGAACTAGAACTAAATTTGAACTGAATTAGAACTGAACCTGAACTGAAGTAGAATTGAACAAAAACTGCACAAGAACTTAATTAGAACCGAACTAGAACTGAACTAGAATGAACTAAAAACTGAACTAGAACTGAACTAGAACCGCACAAGAACTAAATTAGAACTGAACTAGAATTAAATTAGAACTGAACTAAAACAGAACTAGAACTGAACTAGAACCTTTTGTCTTTTGTAAACTTCTTGTCCATTTCTTACTATATTTCATCCAAAGTCCTTCCTGATGTATTGATAGTTGTCTACTCGATGACATCCCAGAGGAAACTGTTAGCTTAAATTACATTTGGTTGCTTAACCAATATAATCTTCTTCTAATTTGTTGTAAGTTTATTGATGTGTTCTTCCGCATTGGTCCACCTCTAACTACTCAATGATTTATGAAACTTATAAGATTTCTTTATTCATACCTAAAGCGAAACAACGCTCTTTGCTGTTGTAATCGCCGATTAAAGTGCTATGAAGAATTTATAATTCTGCAACGTCATCATCAACTCCAGCTGAAAGAATGGAAAGTTTCGAGTAACTGAAATATTTTAATTTGATTTGACTCTGCCTAATGAAATCTTTTTGTGAAGTTTATAACGTTGGTTTTTAAACTCTTCCAAAAACTGATGACCTTTCAATGAATTCACAATTCATATCTTTACATCGTTGGTTAATGTAGGTTGCAGTATATTCCAGAATAAAACTATGTGCCATGCAGTCAAGTAGCATGAAGATAATGATTTAAGATGGTTTTGTTGTTTTAAATGATGACTTTTCTATTTCCCGATTTTGCATGATGATTAATCGCTAAAATAAGATGTTATTTTTTGATCGTATTACGTTAACTTGAAAAAGTCATTTATTAGGCCCCAAAAACCAGCTAATTCAATGCCAAATATCCTTAACTCCATAGTTATGCTTTATAATGATCAAAATCTTAGTTACATACGATGCATTTCATTGGGAAATTTACAAGTTGGAGGACCGCTCAAAAGCTAAGTGGGAAAGAGAAAATGGAAGTGTTTGCTTATGTTCCAAAAGTTGTCCAAGCGATGAAGAGTGATCTTACTGAAATGGCCTTCACATTTGAACAGAGTCCGGGTAATGGCTTTACTAGTTTATTACCTCAACATCAAAGCCGGCTTTTTGAAATACACTCCTAACGATGGATCTTTAAAATTGTTTTGTATTATTTTTAGTAGATATACGAATTCGACTCATAATTGCGATACTTTAAAATTACAATTCTTTTATAAATTTTCCTTAAATTATCTAATTTGAAATTTGATAATTAAAATTATGCAATCAAGTATTTAACTTTCTGCCAGATATAATTGAACGCCTAAACAACTTAAGAATGTGATGTGTACAAAAACAACAACAATAAAAACTTATAAAAATAATCTATTGAAGTGAAAAATTTCCATATGTTCCACAACCAAAATACGTATATTCAGAACATATGACAGAATATATCTCTTGGCAACACATGTAAATTGCTTTAATCTGAATCAAAAAAGTTTTCCCAATTCTTATCTTCTCTTTTGGTTTTTGTAATTTCTAATAAGAATTAACCCCTTTTTTCTATAAATTAATATAAATATGCGTAGTTGCTAAAGGAAGTTTTGTATGTATGTGTATGTGTGTGTGTCTCTCTAAAAGTCAAAGAATGAGATTACAATTAACATTATTAACATTTTGTTCTGATTCACAAATAAACGTTTCTATGACTGTGGGTCTGTAACCAAAAAGTATGGAATCCTTTCTTGGGAGGTCTGTAGAATGGGAACAATATGAACATTTAATAAAGATTGGTGACGAAAATAAACTATTAAATCGAATATGAAACCTTTTAAATAAACAAATAGTCAATATTGTCTGAATAGAAAAAAAATACGTATAGAAATATATTTAAAACGATTTATGTAACAAGATAAAAGAGTCATTGACATTTGTATGTGAAATTGGTTGATTTGACTTCTTTGTGGTGAGTTTTGGGGCAAAAAAAGGAAAATAATAAAAAAAAGTCCACATAAGATAAGATTTAAATAGTTTGTTTAGTGGGCGAGAAACTTCAAAATTAAAATGTAATTGTTTGTACAGAAAACCATTACAGTGGATGTCGAAAAATAATGATGCATTGAATTTATAAGAATCTGCGTTTCTAGTTCATGATGATTTCTAGTTCTATTCTGGATCAGTTCTAGTTCAATTCTATTTCAATTCTAGTTCAATTCTAGTTCAGTTCTTGTTCAATTTAAGTTCAGTTCTAGTTCAGTTTTAGTTCAGTTTTAATTCAGTTCTAATTAAGTTCTAGTTCAGTTCAAGTTCAGTTCTAGTTCAGTTCTAGTTCAGTTCTAGTTCAATTCTAGTTAAGTTCTAGTACAGCACTAATTCGGTTCTAATTAAGTTCTAGTTCAGTTCAAGTTCAGTTCTTGTTTAGTTTAGTTCAGTTCTAGTTCAATTCTAGTTAAGTTCTAATACAGTTCTAATTTGGTTCTAATTAAGTTCTAGTTCAGTTTTAGTTCAGTTCTAGTTTAGTTCTAGTTCAGTTCTAGTTAAATTCTAGGTAAGTTCTAGTACAGTTCTAATTCGGTTCTAATTTAGTTCTAATTCAATTCTAGTTAAGTTCTAATTAAGTTCTAGTTAAGTTCTGATTAAGTTCTAGTTCAGTTCTAGTTCACTCCAGTTCAGTTCTTGTTCGGTTCTAGTTCACTTTAATTCAGTTCTAGTTCACTATAGTTCAGTTCTAGTCCAGTCCTAGTTCGAATCTAGTTTTAGTGTTTATAAACGTCAATTAAAACCTTTTGATAGTATGAGTAAAATAGTTCTAAATAGTTTTCCGAAAAAAGAAACATACATTTCATATGTTAAATCATATTTATAGCATAAAATACTTATTGTTGTTATTATTGTATTTTAAAAGATTTTATACGTCATAAACATTACGTCACAATATGTGGTTATTTTCACATACATATATATGTAAACATCTACACTATGTTATACATGTATGTAGATGTAAACAATATGAGTTTAATTTCCGTTATATTCATTGTCTCCCCCACAATGTCCACTCACATGGCTTCACATGGCATAAATGTCACAAATATTTCTGACAATCTGTAAATTGTTTATATTTTTAAGAGATTTCTTATCTTTTAGTTGGAATTTAATTCTAAAATTGACCACAAACTTAATGTTGAACTAAATGTATTCTTGTGGTTTTTAATATTTAAGTGTTTAATATTTATTGACTTAATTCTCCAGGGGAGACAATTTTTGGGAAAAAATAATCTGTAAAACGATTTAAATGAAATCATAATAATTAAAGTCGAATTTAATTAAAATGCAAGAATTTCTAGGAGAAGAAGATTTTTTAAATGATATTTGATGAAAGAATTTCATAAAGAACATAATTTTTTTATTTTAGATCTTTTTTTTAAATATAATTAATATTTTACAGAAAATTTGAACGAATTATGAACGACATTCGTTCAAATATTCAAATCAGAGACTTAAACATGTAACAATGTGAAGCCTAACTATCTAATACCCTACACCTACATCGTCGATTTTAAAATGGTAGTTATGAAAAATTAATAAACGACCCTCGTATTATGTGATTTTCTGATTTATTCTTAAGTATGCAGTACATTATTGTGAAATTAAGATTTATGTTAAATTTATGCATTTTAAAATGAATTTTTGAGAGGCTAAAAGAAACTATGAACCAACCCTCGTATAATTTTGAAAATCGATTTCGATTTTCGAATTTCACCAATTATTACAACAATACCAACATATATACCAGATTTTTTCCTTTAAAAATGATATTTGGAAAGGGGTTTGTATGAGATCTATAAGAAATAGTGGACCGACACTCCCATATTTTGGCACATCATTTCAAAATATTATAAAACTTACTTATGCCAAATTTCGCTATGTATTTGGAACTTTAATGTCCCTTAAACACCATTTCAGAAAGAATATTTGTATGGAAAGTACCTGAGATATTGGACCGAACATGCCTTATTTCAATATGCTTCGTCCTTAGGTCAAAATAATATATATCAAATTTCGTCGACATAATTCAAAAATTGCGACCTGTAGACTATTCGCCTGTCGAACAGACTTGTAAATTTTGCACGTCGGGTTTACTTTACATTTATTTTAATTCTACAAAAAAAAAAACATAATATTAAGCATATTTGAAATTCAAAGTATAATTTTGAAGGTGGTTGAATGAGACCTATGAGGAATAATGAACCGATCCGCGTAAAATTTGGCGTATTATTAAAATATTTTCGTTAAATATTTCTTATGACATTTATAAGCTTAAAATCCAATTCCAAAAGAAACATTTGTAGGTGAAATAGTAGAATCATAATCACCTTTATCAATTTTCATCAATTTTCATGGTCAACTAGTTCCGACAGTTATACAGACTTAACTTGAGACTAGACTTAAAATTTCGATTTTGTTAACCTAACGGTTGACAGAGTCCCACAGTTGAACACCATATTTAAAAATATCCACATTTACTTTATGTGATAACCATTGAAACCCGTCAATCCGTTCGGAAGTTACACTGTACAACGCACCAAAAAAGGTCAATGGTCTAACGATCTTTTTTGGAAAATAATTCTGTAATTTTAAAACTTTTGAATATTAAAAAAAATCACGCTTACAAAAAGTATAAGTGAAATATATATTTTATTGTATGATATATTCATCCAAAATAGAATTTTGATCCTCTTTCATATATCTTTATTATAATAATAATAATAATAATAATTATTATTATTATTATTATTATTATTATTATTATTATTACCATTATTATTATTATTATTATTATTATTATTATTATTTGTGGATTCATTTTTAGATCCAACCTGTCAACACTTTAAACCAGTCAATACTACCATCTTGCTATTTATTCCATAGACATTGGTCCATTCGATAAACTATGAAATACACTGTTCTTTATTCTACTCAATCTATATATAAAAATAAGTCTGTGTTTGTTTGTGTGTTTGGGACTTATAGACAACTAAACTACTGGAGCGATTTTGCTGAAATTTTCAAAAAATGATCCCCATATACCCGAAAGTAACATATCCTATTAAAAAATTTCGATAGGATCAAGAGGAGAGGTACCCCCCATATAAAGTAAATACTGATTGTCGAATATTTAAAGAAATTTAGCAGTGAGAATTTTCAAATTTGGTTACTAGAATTTTTTCAAGGAACTTTTTTTATGAGGCAAAATATGAAATAGATAGGATCAGGGGAGAAGGTTGCCGTCATACAACGCAAATATTTAAAGGGTAACCCCCATACAAAAAAAATGTTGATAATCGAACATCTAAGAAACCACTACACCGAGAGTTTTTAAATTTGAACCCAATAAACTTTTCAAGTAATTGTTTGACTGTACAGAATAAAGGGCAGATAGAATCAGGGGAAGAAAATTTTGATTATCGAATATCTAAAAAATTGTTATATCAATAGTTCTCAAATTCGATTTTATTATTAAAATATAGCCGTCCTATATCAAATCAATATCAAATATCTAAAGAACTATAACAGCCAGAGTTTAAATTAGGTCTCGATCACTTTCTCAAGGAATTTTTTCAGTGAACTAAATGTAGAACCTTTAGGACCAGGAAGAGGTATACTCCTCATACAAAGGAAATAATGACTATCGAATATCTTAACTTTATTTGTATTGATTTTATTTAAAGTCAAATATTAACTTTTCTTCAACAAATTTTACCGATTTTTCTAAATTATTTTTAAAGAAATTTAGTTCAAGGCATTATTTCCTGAATATGACTTATTATTGAAGATATTACCATTCCAGTGATTTTAAATACTTCTAAGAACATAAAATTCTTTAAAAATTAGCAAAAATGTTTCCATTTCCCTTGTAGTTTTTTTATATTTCTATGACATTTAAGTACATTTTCATAGATACTTTAAAAAGTATCTATCTTCATATTTTAAATTTTATTATCATTTTCAGAATTACTGCGCGCTTTAAATGCTGATATTGCAGCCAGGGGACAAGAGTTGGGTACTCTACCTATGGAACCTGATTATGCCGATACTGTATACAATGAATTGGAACTGGCCAGTAAATATGACATGATTAGGAAATTACAAAGAGATATACAAGAAGAACAGGAAATTGTCAGCAAATCAGCGGTTCTAATAAAAATGTTAGAGGTATGAGAATTATAAAATGAATATAAATTTTTAATCTAAAAATGATCATATTTTCTTTCCAGGATCCCACTATCGATACCTTACCCATTGTCTATGTGGAAGAAGATTTACCAGTTGAGGAAACGGCTAATAATAATAATTTGGATTTAGTTGATAACTCAAGTGGTATGGCCAAACGTTCCCGTTATTATAGACGTTACCCATGGAAGCGTCATAATAGGAATCGCAGGTAAATAATGATGATAAATTTATGATGTACAGAAATTCGATTCAATAGTTAAAAAGTTATAGACCGATAGAGCACGGGGGAGTGATATGCCTTTACAAAGTCTCATATATCTGAAAATGATAAAGAAATTATTTTTATTAAAGAACTTTAATATAAAAATACTTTGCTAATATTTAGATAGGACACTAAGGAATAGTATCCCCTGACACTACTTAAACTTATATCTCAGTAATTAGATATTTGAAATTCAACAAACAAATTTATACAAATCAATAATAATATTCCGATCTACATCACAACACCACACCTACCGAACATACATTTCCAAATGTATTGAATCAAACAAATGTTCGTATTTATATGCAAACGACGAACAAAACATGTATTAATCGACTAATGTTGGCATGAAATATTCGTGTTTAGGTTGCTTACAACTTTAGTATAAATATCCAACTTAAAATTAAAACTACAATCATTTCTGTATTGAAAGCGTCATTGTGCGGATTGAAATATATGCATTAGTGTTAGTAATTATGTATCTAATATAAATAACAAGTATTTGTTTTAAACCATTTAGTTTATTATATGAGTTGCATCGAACTTTAGGTTTAAAAGGGACATTTGTTATATACATTATATGCATGTTTCAAAATAATGTTTCCATACATTTTGTAATTCGATAGCAACATGCTGAGTTAAAAACATTTCAGATACAAAATAATATGAAACAAGTTTAATATACTTGGAATATAACTTTATACTAACAGTCTTTAGATGAGGTTTTTAGCGTATGGCTTTCGTATGTTTAATATACAATGTTTAGTTGGTTTTGTCAGCATGTTGCATTAATGCATCAACATGTTTAAATTCGATAGCCACAGGTACAAATTAAAACAAGAAAAAATGTTATAGTCGGTGAAGCCGGTCTTACACCACAATATTGGTTATAAATGGTAGTTACGAAAAGTAATGAACGAACTTATTTAATTTTTTTTAATTTATTCTGAAGTGTGAAGTAGATTATTGTAAAACGAATATTTATATGTTTTAAAATAAACATATAAATAAAATAACGCTTTGAAGGGCATTATTCTCACATATAATTTAGTATTTTAATAATTATTTCTGAAATAAATATAAATATAAACTAAAATCAATCAGAATCATAAACCAGAAAAGCAAATTCATAAATTATAATTAATTAAAATAAATTATAATAATTTTACTTGTTTTCATTTGAATATGTTGATTTCGCAGAATAAACATTGATGTAAAACATACATTATTGCAACATGTTGAGAAAGAAAAATTAACATTGAATCAGTATAAAGTTCAATTCGAAGTAACCAATTCATCAAACATGTTTTTCAACATGTTGATTTAAAACTACAAAACATTTAGTAAACATTACTTTCAAACATGCACAAAACACATATACAAAATACTCCTCTTAAACCTAAAATTCGATCCAACAAAAATAGCAAAGAAAATATTTTAAAGTGAACATTTTTTATATTCCGCACATACGAATTAAATTAATTTGCGCCATTTAATCCGCAAAATAACTCTTTCAGTAACGAAATAATTCAAGTAAACAATTTTGTAGTTTATTTATACTAAAGTTGAAGACGAACTCATTACGAATGTTAAATGTTCCATTGCAACATTTACGATTGTTAAATACTTCAGTCGTAGTTTGAATATAAATATAAACGCATGTTGGGTTCGTGTCATTTTGAAATGTGTGATTGATAGATGTGGTTTTGTCATGTATTTCGGGAAATTGTTTTTTTTTTTCTAAATATGTGAAATTTTTATTATATAGAAAATTGCGATTAACTATCGATATAAAATAATATAATTTTATTTTTTCACATAAATTGAAGTAAATTTTATTGTTTAAAAAAAATAAATTTAGAAAAAAAATACGATACATTTTTGATAAAGACAACATTTACGATACATTTCTATATAGAGAAATTTTGAGATAAGTTTGTATTTTAAAAAGGATTTACGATAACTTTTCGACATAGAGAAAATTTATGATAAATTCTTAATCAAAGAAGACTTACGATAAATGTTTAATCTAGAGAACATTTACGATACTACTTTAATCTAAAGATGGTAGATTTTTAACCCATTAAATAATTACGATGAATTATACATATAAACTTTTTTATATATAAAAATTTACGATAAATGTTTAATCTAAAGAAGTTTTACGACAAATATTTGAGACAGAGAAAATTTACGATACAATTTTGTATAAATAAAATTAGCGATTAATTTCTAACTAAAGAATAATTAAATAGAGACAATTCAAAACAAGTTTTTGTTATAGATATTTACGATACATTTTTAATCCTAAGAACATTTACGATAATTATTTTGGTATTGAGAAAATTTGCAAAAATGTTTAACCTAGGGAAAACTTACGATAAAATGTTTAATTTAGGAAATATTTACGATAAATTTTTAATCTTGTGGACTTAATAATGACAATTTTCAATTTTTTTTTTATCTGAAAAAATTTGCGCAAAATATTTGACATGGAGAAAATTTTTGATATGAAATACTTGATATTGAAATTTACGATATTTTTTTCATTTAGAAAATATTCAAAATAAATTGTTTATTTAGAGGAAATTAAGGATAATTTTCGATCTAAAGGAAATTGTTCAATAATTTTTAAACCACAAAAAAATTTTTGTCAGAAAGAAATTTTACGAAAAATTTTTGGTGCAGAAAATTTTACGATATTTTTTACGAAAATAAACATTGTTAAATTTCGACCAATAGAAAACTCATTAGAAATTTTTGTTGCCGTGAAAATTTACGATATATTTTTGTAGAGAAATTTCACGATAAAATAAAAAAGATTTACGATAAATATTCGATATAAAGAAAATCTAGGAAAAAATTTTAATCTAAAAAAGGTGTACGATAAATTTTTAAATTTAATAAAACTTTAAATAAGAAGAAAATTTATTGATAAATTTTCCATATAGAGAATATTTACGGAAAATTTATTTTCTATAAAACATTTATAATAAATATTTGATATAAAGAAAAAAATTTCGTTAAGTATCAGCCAACGAAACCTTTATTCATCATGATGAATATTTACGATATATTTTAATCAAAAGAACATTTACGAAAAAATTTAATCTATAGAAAATTGGCAATAATTTGTCGATCTAAAGTAAATTTTTAATAAATTTTCAATCTATAAAAAATTCACAAAAAAAAATTTTGTAAAAAAAAATACGATAAATTTTTGTTGTAGGGAAAATCTACGAAAAAATTTTGTTGTAGTGAAATCTACGAAAAATTGTTGGTGTAAATGTGTATAAAAAAACATTGTTAAATTTCGATCAATAGAAAACTCGCTACAAATTTTTTATTGTAGTGAAAATTTACGATACATTTTCTTATAAAGAAATTTACGATAATTTTTAATCTAATAGAAATTTACAATAAAAATTCGATGTATAGAAAATTTACGACAAATTATAAATCTAAAAATATTTACCATAAATTTTTGATATCAAGAAGCTTTTAATATGAAGAAAATTTACGGATAAATTTTTCATATGAAGAAGATTTACGGGAAATTTTCCTATCTAGAAAACAGTTATAACAAATATTTGATATAAAGAGAAAATTTACGATAAATGTTTGATATTGAGATTTACTATATTTTTTTTTTAATCTAAAGAAAATATTCGATATAATTCAATATGGAAAAACATTGTTGAAGAGTTTTCCCATCTATATAAATGTCACTAGAAATTTTTCTTGTAAAAAATTCACGTTATATTTTTGTTGTACAGATGATTTTTATTGAAATGAAAACTTACGATAAATTTTTTGTTTTCACTCGAAATTTTTGTTAAAAGAATTCACGATATATTTTTTTTTTGAACAGAATATTTACGATAATTTTTTAGTTTAGTTTTTTTTTTTGAAAATTTACGATAAAATTTTGTTGTTAAAAATTATGTAGAGAAAATTCACTATAATATTTTTTGTAGAGAAAATTTTCCATAATTTGAATTCATAAAAAATATTCTAAATTTTCTTTATGTTAACAAATACGATTAACTTTCGATCTTTGAATTATTTTTTTCCGAATTTTTTTTTTAAATTTACTTTTTTCATTCCAGCACTTACGATCCCGAATTACGTTATGCCTGTACCCCGACTAAAGAAGATGTTTTCAAACTTTTGGTGAATTTACATGAAAATCGTAACGGTAAAAATGGCAAAACTGTTAGTTTTTGTAATCGCAAACGTCCAGCTAAAGCTATTTTCACAAATATACGTTTCCTGGGTTAAAGGACTTTGAATTGTAAATTCAATACAAATTAAAATTGCATTTCGACAAAAAAAAAATAATGGAAGAGTGAAATAATAAAAAATGTATACGCAAAAAAATATATAAAATAAATAAAAAAATAAAAAAAAATAGCAGCCAAATTTTAAAATAAAATAAATAAATTAAAAAATTTATTTAAATTCTGTATATTTTAATCACAACAACAATTACAAAAACAATGGAGAAATAAGAGCACTAATTAAAGCTAAAACTAAACTTAAAATTATGTATTAAAAATTTTAAATTAAAAACAAAAATAAAAAAAAAGCCCTTCAAGCAGCATAAATTAGTAATAATTTTTGTATTAATTTAAAATTAAAAACACAACAACAACAACAATTAATTATACACTACACCACCATTGGTTGTTTGGGAAAAATGGTGTAAAACCCTCTTTTAAGTATAACATTTGAATCAGAATCACTTTTTTGATTCGATTTAACGATGTCCGTCCGTTCATCCTTCTGCCTGCCTGTCTGTCTGTGTGTTCGACTGACTGTCCAAGTAAATGTTGTGAACACTCTACAGGTTGCATTTTTTGAGATATCTTAATGAAATTTTGAATATTTTGGCTCCAGAATGAAGTCTTTTAAAATTGGTCATATTCGGGCCAATATTTTAGGTAGCTCCCATACAAATGTCCTCCCGGAAAAGTCCTAAATATTCAGCAGTTTGTACGAACTTCAACAATAAGCCTATAGTATTCAAAATTAACGTATTAAATTATGCGACGGTCGGTCTTTTACTCCTTACAGGTCCCATACAATCCCCCTTCCAAATATCACTCATCATCTCACGTTGGTATTGTAATAACAGCTTCTTAAATTAAGATAAATATAATCTAAAATCGATGTTCGAAATTATAAGATGGTTGGTCCATAATTTATTCCAGCTCCGCATATAACCCCTCAGATAAAATCCCTTTCAAATGCATAAATTTTTACATAAATGTTA